>JABVXS010000547.1:0-28636 GCA_013365335.1 Madathamugadia hiepei
GCCAGGTGCAATGATGCAAAACTGTTTTGCACATAAACCAAGCAATTATCCGCAAAAGTCATTCTGCAATCGACCATCTCAAAGCGATCCGAACGCTACTTCCAGTGTGTTCCCAACCTAGTAATTCTTCCGACGCCATTTATCCTACCTTTTTTGATTCTACATATGTTTCTTCGGTTAGTAACTGATTGTCTGTCAGTAAAGTATTATTTCACGACATATACCTTTACCTCAGGATAGTGTGCTTTAATCTTCAGTTGTACAGCTCTTACGCTTTTTTCAGTATTATCCATCCGATAATTAATATCCGAAACTTTCGTTGTATGTCGATGAAGTGGAGGGCGTCCATCGGATTTGATTAGCGAACTACTCTTTAATGATACATTATTTCACATTGACTGGTGGTCTGTCTCTATAATCAATGAAAGAAACTGGTGGTCTCATCAGAGTGCAATGAACAGTGTCACATTCGAGGTTTTTTATTTAAATTTCCACCCTCCGCGATTTCGCTACGAACTTATTAGGTCGTAGTGAACGTTGAAATTAAGTGTGTCTGGTTTCTGGTAAGTACCGTAGTGGTTATTTAGTATCACGCTCATGCGGTGGCGTGTCCCACATTATCAGTTCTATTTGGATACCTCCACCTTGCATATTGCGTATTGTTCATGTGCATTTCTCTGAAATAACGATATAAACCACTGTTAACCTTCATGGTTAGCATGTCATTAGCAGGTGTTAGCGTACACTCAATGCTTTCGTACTAGCTTACTGTGAATTTCTTGCAAACACTTAGCAGTAGGATGGTACCATGAAGAATGTCGCAGTGCTGGTCTTATTAATTAAGGGAATGAGTCATTTTTGGAGTGAGTTCCTGTCTCTCACTTCGGCGAAATAGCTAACATTGTTTTTTTCTACTGAGCAACTTTTGCTCAGTGAATCCTTACCTACTTGCAAACTATCAGTGATGTTGTATCTTTTGAAGTTTGGCTGAAATAGTATTTAAATTTTTATGGACTTTCATTTAATTTGGAATAATGATTAAATGGAATTAGAAACTAAAGTCGGTATAAATATCTGGTTTTCATTTCTTCGCTTTATTCCAAATCACTTAACAAAGGGCTTAATTTTTTTATCGTTTTCAACGTTTTGTGACCGTTCCATGTCAATTTTTTTTGCTTTGGAAAAAGATTGAGTATTGCAGAGCGGAAAACATTTTTTCTTTAGCATTCATAAGTTTAGATATTTGAATTCTTAATGTTGCATGCGTAGAAGAAATGGGAGTTCTTAGCTTCCATGAGCTTCCGTCTAATCACTAATCCCAGCGGAAGTTAGGTATATGTATTTTTGTTAACTTTGGTTGATTTACTGTGAAGACACAAGATTATAAATTGGACTCTTTTGCCATCAGCGCAGCTCTTATACTTGTGATTTTACACGGTGAATGTAGCTGTTCATTTGTTTCCTCATTTTTTAACTTTTATATAACTTAGTTTATTAATTGGACATTTAACTATTTGTTGTTTTAACGCTTAAGAAAATATATTACGTACTTTCACATTCCAACAGAATTGAGTCTGAGGTTTAGAGCGAACGATATTTCTGGGCAATAAAAGTGAAGTATTAAAACGATGAAATTCAGATTTAATAAGACAAATTTCGGAAAATGAGAACCAAGAAGGCTATGGCTGCCCACCTTGCTTCGTATGTTATGGAAAACTGTCGCTATCAGACAGAGTTGAATGCAGCACCACATGGTCATCTATCTTTTTATTAATACATAGTACAAGCATGAAGTCATTTCTTTAATGTACAATCAAGAAATTTTTGTATCGGGGAATAAACTCCAAAGATATCTAACGATCTGAAAGTATAGGAATATTGTTTTTTTTTCTTTTATCCCAAGTTTTTTTTGTCTTTCCGTTATGAAAAGTATGAGTTTCACAGCTCTTGGAAAAAATGGAAATTCCAAAACATTTTAGCATCGTCTAATAAGGAATTTATCGGCAAGCAGATGTGGTTAATACATAGTACAAGCATGAAGTCATTTCTTTAATGTACAATCAAGAAATTTTTGTATCGGGGAATAAACTCCAAAGATATCTAACTATCTGAAAGTATGAGCAATTTTCATGTTCACTTATCAAAATAATCACTCTACTTGAAATTACCACGCAAAATCGGGAAATTTTGTAGGCTTGTGTTGTCGGGAACACAGTTAAAAAACTTTATATAGCTATATACATCTTTTATATTCCAGTAGAACTGTCCATTGAACTGTGTGGTTTCCTTAGAGTTTGTGAAGTACTCCAAAGTACGATGTTCACTTTCACTTTTAGATGCTTTCAACTCAACGATGTTGGTTTGTATTAGTGAAACCAAAAAATTGTCTTGTCATAAACAGGACTCATTGCAAACATTACGAGATCACTTTGCTGTCTGCAACATTTGCTTCATTCAGATATAATCTTTCCCATAATTTCGAAGGCATAATCGATTAAAACAGGAGTGCGTTTGTCTCGGATATGAGAGCTATATTATTTGGACAAAGAAGAACGATGAAATTATTTACATTTTAGACTGCGACTGAAGTACTATTTCCATCCAAAACTAGCAAACCGTAAATGCTGTGCTAATGAAGTACCGACATCATTGCAAACGATAGAAAGCATCACTGTGACACACTTTGAAATTTTGCAGAATTTCTTTAGAGTTGATATGAAGAAAACTATGAGTGCAAGATTTGTTGTCAAACTATCCGTGCTAATGAGGTATTTTTTTGTGTGTCAATTGCAGAGTGTTGTTTCTTTCTTAAACCAGGTGAACATAGTTAATTCAAATCAAATATATTCTTTATACTGAAAGATCGCAGACCCAACAAATTCCGGTTTTATTTGAAAGAGGTCCATTTAAAATTTTTGTTGGTGTTCCAAGGTTCTTGCTGGTGAATGAATCGGTATTCTATGTATTTGATTGGTTATTTTTTGTTTTGGAAGTATCACGATTCGCATCTTATGTTTTACGTGCTGATTGGAATGTTGTTCAGTTCATGTATCAGACATTTATTCAAAAGGATTTTCCAGCTCTTCAGCAAATTTTTGTTCTGTTCATCATTTATTGGTTCACTCTTCTATTTAAAAACTGGATTTTTTATCACAAGTCAATCAAGTTGATGAACATTTCAGCACTTGAGTTCTAAAATGGCACTGCTACTCGTTTGAACATGAAGTTTAATTATGTGTGATTGGCTGTTTGATTTCTGAATTGTTTCAGCAAGTACTCTACTGTGTGAAGAACCACAATTTAGCATATACTGTTTCTCATCAAATTCGATTTCTCTGAAAAAGCATAAAAGTTATCATTATTAATTTTATGACACGTGATCTTCGTGACTTGTCAGAATCGCTACACAAATTATGGAGATCAACGCTAGGAAATGAATTATTTAAATTAAACTCATTGATTGTACCTCCAACGCAAGTGAAGAGAACTTTTGTATTTTCTATCAACTTATAGTGCTCAATTTTGTTAGGAGTTTATCTTACGTAAATCTACAAATGAGTCATGATGTTATTTTTTCTGCGTTACAAACCATAAAAAAATTTTTTTTCTCCTGATGTTTAATTTGGTGACAGTTTTCTCCGTCGGCGTTTTTTTCACCACTCTAATTTGGCTTTACTTTTTGGCGAAAATGAAAGTTCTTTAATTATGTTTCTCTGTTGTAAAACGGTTTCATCGTCTCTCCGTTTACATTGTATAATTTAATAATTTGGTTATCTTCAAAGGAAATAACAATCGTATTTCTTTTACACCCATATTTTTTGAACGTCATTTTCATTTAGCTGCATACTATGATTATATTTGCTAACCTTGGCTTTTTGTGATCATATTTTATTTATTTAAAAAGCTTTTCTCACTGTCAAAATAAATTTTGTAAAGGAGGAAATAATGAAGAATTTGGTCGAGATAAACGGTGAATGGACGCTTTCATTCCGTAATGAACAGCAAAAGTTAAACAACGCAGCCGATGGTTCGTCGCTACGTTTTTTTGAGCTCATTATTTCTTAGTAAATACTGTTATTAAAAAATAGTTGAAAGTTCGTACGGTTGCGAGAGTTTTCGACATTAGGAATGGCTGGTAGGTCCTAGAATTGGTACCATTCCGTATAATTTCGTATCGATGTTGATCTCAGTCCGTTAGTATAGTGGAGAACATTCTGAAATTCATGATGCGAGGCTGGCTAAATCATGTAGTATAAGTGATTGGTTTGTTTATAATGTCTTATGTTTTAAAAAAATTACGAAATACTTTTTCAGCGGAAGAAATGGCGAAAGTTATAGAAAATGCATCTGTCGTAGAAGTTCTAGAACTACGGGGTAATACGGTAGGCGTTCAGGCCGGACAACGACTAGCGTATGCACTGGAACGTCATCCTGAGTTGAAGGTTATTTTACATAATAAAGTTATATAGGTGAACTCTAGAAGACAAGACATAATTATTGGTGTGACGAGTTTATTTATCTTAGATAAATATGTTGATAGATGCAAGTTAGAAGCTCTGTTAAAATTCGTTTTTTCGTGGTAGACTGTAAAATTTTAACTTGAAAATATTTGGAGGAATCGGCAGTTAGCGGAGGTTTTTCTCCGAAAAAAACCTTTACTGACTTGTGTTTTTTTTATAGGCGAAATGCGTTTACTGAATTTCCCAATCAATTATTACTATTTATATTAAAAATTGTTACTGCCTAACTTATATTTTTCATAATTTATCGCAGGTGTGAATTTACAGAGGATTTGAAATGCTTTAGGTACAACAATTTGAATTTCATGAGAAAAAAAGTTATGCAAAATGAGAGCTCAAAAATTGGGATATTTAAATTTAATCCTTCAATTTAATACTTACGACTTCTATCGACCTATTCATACTTAGATGGTCGGAGGTTTTGCGTATTGATAGGTGGCCTTTGATTTCATTTAATTCAATGGAATACCAATCTGCATATAGTATTTATGATTGTAAATAGGCATGATCCATTAATAATCTATTGCTTCCAGCGAGCGTTATGGAGTGACATCTTTACCGGACGACTCAAAGAAGAGATTCCTCCAATTCTGGTTCGACATTAGTTTCTAATTATTATTTACTTCACTCTTCGGTTTAGTTGCTTGGGAATTTGCTGGAAAATGTGCTACTAACTCATTGTGTGAAATAACATCTGATGTGAATAACTTTCTTATTCAGAAAGGGATAACTCGAGTTATTTATGGGAAAATAGTTGCATATGTTGTTCAAACCAGTTTCCCTATTCAAACTTCTAGTATATTTGTTGTATGCTACAAAAGGACATCGCAATTGCAGTGTTCACTTCCAAATTCTGAACATATTTTAAAATGAAACAGGGAGCAGAATTTGCAGCGTTCCTTGTGTGATGTCATGATTAGTAATGGGACGAGATTAGTCGAATTAGACCTTTCGGACAACGCATTTGGTCCAATTTGTGCAGAAGGAATTGAGGAGTTCCTAGAAAGTTCTTCGGCATATTCCTTACAAGTGTTGAAATTGGACAACACTGGTTTAGGAGCTGGTGGAAAGGTTAATTTTGATTATTTTGTGATTGGTGATTAGCTGTCCAGTGGGTCAAGTCTTAGCATTGGTCATTTGTAATCTGTCTAGTTAGCTGATTCCCACTTAGAAATTTCAGATTATTGCAAAAGCACTTATACAATGCCATGCAAATGCTCGGAAAAATGGACAAAAGTTTCAACTAAAAACGTTTGTTGCCGGTAGGAATCGTTTGGAGGATCCTGGGGCTTTTGCCTTGGCAAAAGCTTTCCAAGTATTTTTAGAAAAATCTTTTTTGTCCTACGCTTAGCTCCAGCTATATTTATTACTGAAGTATTTCGAAACTTAGTGTTTCCAATGAAGCCTTAACTTACTGAAAATTAGCGGTATTTTATTCATAGTTTGCATTTCTAGAAAAAAATTACTACTTCGTTTAGGTTTTGGGTTGTTTGGAAGAGGTAGTGATGTATCAAGATGGCATAGGAGCTAAGGGAATTGAAGCTCTTTCAGAATCATTTCGTTACAATCCGAATTTAAGGATAATTAATCTCAGTGATAACACGTTCACTGTGAATGGAGCTCTTGCAATGGCAAAGGTAGTTTGATTGCTTTAATTCCATTACTAATTTGTAGATGTTTTTTCACCTTCCATAATTTCTGCATATTTGCATCCCATACTTTTCAATATATGAGGCAATAAAATTTAAAAAAAAAAATTAAAAAAATTATAGAAAAATAATAAAATTGTTGGCTGGTTCATCTTAGCTATATCATTTTTTGTTTGACATATTCATTTGAAATTACTACTTAATTTCAGATTGATGAATTATTAGAAAATACAATTCAAATTATTAAAAATACTCCTTGCTAACTTTTCATGATTCATTACCGCATTTCTTCAGGTAATTCGAAATTTGATGAATCTTGAAGTCTTAAATTTTGGAGACTGCTTATGCCGAAACAAAGGAGCTTTGGCTATAATTTCAAGCATTTCGTTTTCATTACACACGCGTTTGAAGGTCAGTTTTACTTTAGCTAAAGTAGTATTTCTGTTTAAATAAATGTTTTGAAACTCTGATTGTTGCTGAGACAAAAAAATTATGCAAAATCCCAGTCCAGCAAATCTGAAATAGATGGATGTCGAATTAATCAAATGGTTATATTTTTTGCTTTCATTCTAAAATGTTATGTGTCACGCAGAAAATATTTCAAGTCCCACGTTTTAGGAAATCAATTTGTCGGGAAATGAACTCAGTCCACGCGCGGTTGATATAATTCTTGATACAATCAACCAAGGGTTGCATTTGAAATCTCTCTTACTACACACAAACAATATGGGGGCTCAGTTTGATGTTATTAAGTCTAAATGTGACAAATTTGGTTTTATTGATTTGGGTAAAGAAAGGTTGGTGTTTCAAAAGTCAGTAGAAAAAATTTTATACTTTTTTCTTCACCTTTAAAAGAGTCATATATTTAAGCTGCAAGTTAAACAGCGATTTGCAAAAATTGATAATGTTGGATAATAAATTTCCTGTTGTGCTTCGTTTACCGGTGTCCGTTTTCAGTTTGAAATCCACTTCAGTCAGTGGGTGAATAAATGCTTATAAAGATTTTTACTGGGACGTATTCATTTTTTTTTTGCCTGGGATATGTCTATAACGCATTCTTTGTTTTTTTTTTTTTTGTAACGAGCTAGAAAAGCAAATCTGTTTCATAATTTCAGCGATGACCAGGGAGATCTGGATGAGGATTCAGAGAATAGTGATGATCAGGATCTTTTTTCGGAAGAAAGTTATTGCAGTTATTCGAGCGAGGAAGGTTGTGATGAACAGGAGGAAGTTGGAGGTGCTATTCAAGGTATTTTCATTTCATTCCGTCTTTCTTTTGAATATATTTTTGATATGTGAGGAAATACGAGTTATATCAGTTGTAAATTTCAGTTTCGTTCATTCTTATTTTCTTCGTACAAAAAAACCTAGACTTTTTTTTGAACAGGAGACAAATGATAACAAAATTTTCATATCCTTTGTTTTTTTTTTTTTTAAATAATCAACTTGAAGTAATATAGTTCAAAAAAATTTTTGAGAGCAGTTCCAGATAATGCGCTTGATAAGTCTTCGGAATCTGGCAAATGTCAAACAGTAATTTCATTTAGAAATCAACAGTGGAATTCTGAAGATGATGGTAATGTAGAATTTTGCGGAAGTTTTTTTAGCAAAGAAATTTTTTGAGCAAAGGTTTCTACTACTGCTGTTTTTTTCTAGATTCTTTGTCATCGATACATGAAATATCTTATTCGTTTGTTTGCTTACTTCTGCTTCTCGTTACATCTTCGTTGTTTTTATGAAATCATCAGCAGCGCTTATTTTCTGGTGAAATGTACCACTAGATCCGATGCAAGGTACAGAAATATACATTAAAAAGAATAAATAAGTGTTTTGTTTGCAGTGGAAGCTGTCACTCAGGAACTGTTGTCACAAAAGTTTGTGAAATTACTGGATCTGCATAGAAATCGTATAGGTGATGGTGCATGCAGAAGAATTGCAAAAGTTCTGCAACAAAGAACACAAATGGTGAATCTTGAGTTGCGAAATTATTTCAGATTGAAATTGACAATTAGTTATATTTACAAAATTTAATTTGCAATTAAGATTACTGTTAAATAAACAAATATTTTTGATGCAACCGGCGAGAAATAACTGTAGCAAAATGAAAGTATGTAAGAGGATATCAGATGTTCAGGAATATAGTTTTATTTGTTCATATCCATTGCAGAACATGCAAAGCTTAGAAGAAGTGAACCTAAGCGACAATGGTATCGCTGTTGAAGGTATGCTAGAACTGGTTCAAGCATTCAGAAGCCATTCAAAGTTGAAAATCATTATGCTCAGTGGAAATAAATTAAGTGCTGATGGTGCAGTTGCTTTCGCTGAAGTAAGTACACTTCTGATTTTGTATGAGATGGAAGTATACGTCATTGAGACGCTGAAAATTTGATTACAGCTTGTCCTCAAACTAATCTTGTTATAAGTACTGCAAAAGTCGAAAAGCATTCTTTGTTTTTTGCGGAGACTTCATAAATTGTCGACAGCATTCAGTCGGTATACTTCTTTTCCATTTATCCTACGAGTGATTTTTGTCTGAGGAAAAACCTTTCGTACCCTCGTGAATTGTGAGTTTGGTGCTGAAAGCGTATGCTTCCGGCAGTGCCTATCACGTCAGATAAGGCTCCAACGGAATGATCAAACTGTATCCATGGGCAGGATGTCCCCATTAGCATGCTGAAACTTAATTAGCCCTGCAAAGTTATCCATCGAAGAGAAGGACACTCTAATCAAAACCAACTGAAATTGTGCTGTCACCTATCACTTTCAATGCTTGATAAGCTCCGGCAGATGAATCTTAAAAGTAAAAAGTGAGGAAAGTTTCGCACAAACTGTATCTTCAAAAATTTTCTCCATATACTTAGTGGATTCACTCAGCGTGGGCGAAATGCTTCAAATCTTAGTTCACTAAGCTACCTCGAGGATTTTGGCCACATTCAACTTAGTGCGGCGTACTTGTGTAGCAATTTTCTAGGATGTTATGAACTGAAATAAGAAAAGTATCATGTTGACGATGACGTCATCGATGTTTGTAGATTTATTAGGCATCTGCCAAGCTTTCATTACGCAAAATCGACTATAAAAAATTAATGATAAAGTTTAAAGTAATGAAAAAAAAAAATGTTGGGGAAAGTTTAATGGCACTACAAATATATTCGTCATAAAAATTATACTTTGTCATTAAAAGTGATTTTCCTTGTTGGTCACTTGAATTTTAATCAGAGAATCAGTTGGCGCTATTTTCAGGTTTTGCCTACATTACGCTTGCTTGAAGTTCTAGATCTTAGTTCTTGCGACTGTCATGAACGTGGAATTCTAGCTGTAACCGCAAATTTAAGTTCTTCAACAAATCTTCGGCTGAAGGTTTTATTTTTAATTTGGCTATGCAGTATCATTATTAAGTTTGTTCAGTGTTTGTCTGTCTTAATTGAAAAAATATACATCAATAAGTGGAAAACAAGATCTTTTGCTTTGTTCGTTCCTAATTCGAAGCAAAAATTTGGATATCTGGATGACAAACATTTCTTGTTTTGTTTCTTATCATCTAATCTCTAACACAAACTTCTCGATATTATTGGGTTGCTTAGGTTTTTTCCCACATATTAAATTGATTATTTTTTCCCATCGAGATATGTGTACTTATGACGACTTTTTAAAAAAACGAGCATATTACTGGCACTGTTTAATCTTTTCATGATATTATCATCTAAAAGCAGCCATTAGGATTAATTTGGAAAATTTGTTGTTCATCTGTCTGTAATGTTAAATCTTGTTTTGGATTTACTCGCGTGTTTATAGGTTTTGGACTTCTCTTCGAATGCTTTAGGACCAAATGCAGTACAGCAGATTGTACGCTTTTTTTTAAACGGTGGATTTCATTTGGAACGTCTTTCGTTGCATTCGAACAATATCGGAAATTGCTTAGGTGAATTGAAGGAAGAATTTTCCCATGTCCAATTTCTCGATTTGGGAAGTGTCAGGTAGAATTTTGATCAGATCGATAAATCCCAAGACGTTGCTTAAATATATTCACAAATGAGGAGAAAGCGATTTTGCAATTTTCGGAATTCATTTTGAAACATATTTATCAGCCTCTTTATAAAATATAATAAAACTGATAAATCTGTGATTCCATTTTTTTTTCTACTTTCTTATAGCAACGATCGAAGTTACTTGATGGATGAAATAGCCGCTACTAATAACCTTAAACGAGAGTCATGGAATAAGGGTGATGAAGAAAATCTTAAGGCGATAGAGAATGAAATGTCACATCTAACTGTGGTTAGGTTTAGGGCACTATTTAACAAAAATTTTTTACCAGCAGACTTTCTATGAAATTGGTTGTTTTTCTTTTTTTGCAATATTCTACCATTTTAGTTTATTCTACTGTTTTAATTTACGTCAAATTTTCAGGATGATATAATTTTATTCATTAAAAAGCCGTCAGTTGCTATGGTGGACGTTTTATCATTACATGTGAAAACTCTAATAGGAACACTGCATGTGCGCTTTTCCCTATAATTTTTTGTCTTCAATCAAGATTGCCTCTTTTTTTATCTTATACATGTATATACATATATTATTTGTATATATAATTTCATATAAGGTCACGCTTATTTCATTTTTAGTCGGATTTTTTATTTAATATATGCAACACTGTATTTCAGGCAGATTTGTATGGAAGGACTCAGGAAATTACAGCAGCATTATTACATTCTTTTTGTACATTACTGTCTGTGGAAAGTCTTGATAATAAAATATTAAAAGAAAAGATCGTGACATTGACGGGTTAGCTTTTTTCTAAAATTACTGTAAATTTCTTAATGAATGCTTGTTGTTAAATTTTTGAATAGATGAGTTGAACGTGGAGTACAGCGGAGGAGGAAATAATTTTCAGTGGTAACAAATGATAAAGAAGTTTATAGAGATCTCGGAAAAATGATGATTTATGGACCAAAATGTTTTTGTAAAAAGTGAAGGTAATTATATTCTGGAGAATCACCTCTTAGTTTTATTCTATATTGAGCGAATGCAGTTCATTTGTCATATAACTGCAGATGCGATCTTAAATGCGGCGAAAAAAGTTGAACGACGACCACTTTCAGCGACAGAATCAATATGTAATCAGCTATTGGCTTTCACTGGTGCTGTTCGGGTGTGCTATATTTTTCCATTCAAATAATCAGCTTATCTACAAAATATTGCGAAGCGCTCTTTTTTAACTAGAAATTTTAGTACAAAAAAACACGATTGCTATTTTTTTTTCGCTTTGATTAGGCGCAAATATTCCTAGGCAAAAAGAGCTGCACATCTTTTATGCCGGTAAACATTTTCGCTGTGTCCTGACGATTCTTTATGCTGAGATCAGATGTTGTATTTTCACTAAGCAGCTGTGGATTATTTTTGTCTATCACTATTTGCAGTCAGAAGCTCCACAAACAATAACTAATATAAAGAGCGTGATTTTCTTGCTGAAAACAATGATAAAACGCGGACATTTTGGAAATATGCTTCCAACCATTGCCTTTTCATTGTTAGTAATTCAGTTTTCAGTCTTTGTTGGATGTGTTGACGAGCAGAAATGATTTTTAGCAAATTTCAAGAATTTATGAGTATTTGAAGGTTTAATATACAAAAATTTTCATCACAAAAACCTTTTTTTCTTCAAAAAATTGCTACAGGAGTTTTTTTATTACGATTTCTTAGATTCTTCAATTTTTGTTAATGGCTTGATAGATTCTTGTTGTTTTTACCATTGTCCTGAATTTCAGTGACTTGATAAAACAGGCTTATCCGAATCAAAGTGCTGAAATTGATCGATTAATCTAAGTCATCATTTCCCAGTAGAACCTCAATGAAATTCCGGAGCATATGCTGAACCTTTTTTGTACTTTTTAATTTGTCTTCTAAGTTCAGTTTTGTTGTGTTTTTTCATCGAAAGTTGCTGATATGACAGATTTGTGCAGTGTTTTGCCTTGCCTATCAAATATCAGAGATTCAATTTTCATTTCTTCTAATATCGGTCTTTCAGCCAACCATACGGGGAGGGGTGATTTTAGTACGGAACTTCCAGTAAAGGATGTTTCACATCAACATTCTTAAGGTTCTAATAAATCCCAACTTTTGCTGTATGTGTTATATATTATCTAATACCGATTACCACTATGGTTTGTTACTTCTCTGCGGTACAATTTTTATTTGCGTTAGTTGAGATATGCCGGATTATGCAACAAATATATGTTGCAATCAAGATTTAGGTTTCGCTGTCCAAAAAATGTCTGCAATTGTATTAAATCTTTCCTGACGTAAAGTGTAGATTAGTCTTTGGTGAAGACAAAATCGTGTGAGTAAGAAAAAGTTCTTCAGAAAAAATCAACTTTTAGATGGTTTGAGTTGAATAATTAGGCAATTATATCAACTCAACATTTTTTGAAATACTCTATTGTCTTTACGGATCTCAAATCATTTTGGTTTTGCTTATTTGTATGTCTTAAATGCATACTCCCATGTTCCACATGTTCCGGTCAAGAGCACTGATGTTGTTATGCTCTGCACTACGAATAAAGTTGTTGATGCTGTTATGCTCTGCACTACGAATAAATTTGATGCTGTTATGCTGTGCACTACGAATAAATTTGTTGAAGCCTTACATAAGGTGATATCTGTGGAACTCACGAATGCATGTTAAATCTGTGGGGATGTATGTATGTGCCACCACCAATGGCTATTTTGCGCATTGTTTTCTGATCCCGTTCGTGATCTTCGCAGTGCGATAAGAAGGTTTGCGTAGAATACACTATGAGATGGAAGTTCGAAGTTTATATGTGGTGAATGCAGACGAATTTTGTGTCTTGCCTCAAATCTTCGGTGTGCGTCCCGTCTGTTTGTTTGGGGGTGGTGAGAGTAGGGATGTGTTGGTTTGCATCAGTTAGGGGTTTCTAAACCTTAGCGTTACTGTTTAAGACTAAAGTTAGAGGGACTGAGTTGACGTCTCGTATCTAACGATTTATTTAGCATTTCTGTTTTTCTAATTTGTAATAAGGCTACTGAGCAGCTGTTAACTATTCATTTGCCTATTATTGTTTCATCAGGTATTGTGAATTGCTGCACGATCGTTTATCAAGCTTTGTTTTTAAATTATCTTTTTAAGTCGTGACGTATGGCTTCACGGATTCTTACAAACATCAGTCGGTCAACTTCGCGTTTAATTTGCAACCCAAAGACATTGAGGAGTGCGGCTGGTCGATTATCTGCTTCTTCGTTAGGTAACGGTGACTTAGTGTTAAAAATTTTTCTTGAACCCGACAAACTTAATCTTTTCGGGGACAAAGTGGAAAACCGAAGGTTTTAATTATTATCCAAGTAAAATAAAAAAAGGCCAAGTTTGACGAGGAATTTGACTTAGCAGAGTCACATGTAATCATGCTAAGTCGTAACCTATACCATTTGATTTTTACAAATGTGCTTAGGAAGTACATTGCGTTGTCCGTTCCAACAATTCGAAGGACCGTTCTTTGATACCTGCAGATCTCTTCTGTCTCTAGTTTTGTTGTGCTAATACTGATACTATGTGTACTAGGTTTGAATTTCCACTCAGATGATAATTTTTTTCAGTAAATATAAAGGGAAGAAGCTTAGTTCCAGTTAATTATCAAAAGGAATTGCATTCGTCGACGTCATCATTAGCTGTAGCAGATGCTGCCAAAAAGGTATTTATTAGTTTAAGAATTAACGCATATTTTTCGTTACTTCTAGATTTACGTAACTCTTACCGTTCCAGTCTGTGTCAACACCGGTGAAACCGACAGTAAAAGGTTCGAAGGGACGTATAGCAGCAGTAATTGGTGCAGTAGTGGATGTACAGTTTGATGAGGGGCTGCCGCCAATTCTCAACGGACTTGAAGTGTCTGGGCGTAAACCGCGTCTGATCCTGGAAGTTTCACAGCATCTCGGTAGGTTGTTAAACAGTCCGGGAAACATGCAGCTCTCTGGTAAAATTATGCGAGGCTGCCCGTGTTAACATAACACAGTCATTGTTTCACTAATGGACTATGCTGGACGAGGATAAGTACCTGACTTCGACATCGGTTCTGAAATGTTTTATCCTGGAATAAATTTTCTAGGTGACAATGTAGTACGAACCATAGCTATGGACGGTACGGAAGGACTTGTTCGAGGAGATGAAGTCATAGATACAGGTGATCCGATCAAAATCCCTGTTGGACCAGAAACACTTGGTCGTATCATGAATGTTATTGGTGAACCAATTGATGAACGAGGCCCTATCAATTCCAAACATTTTTCTCCAATTCATGCTGAAGCACCAGAGTTCGTCGATATGAGCGTGGAGCAGGAAATACTGGTGACTGGAATTAAAGTTGTGGATTTGCTAGCACCGTATGCAAAGGGCGGTAAGATTGGTACGTTTTGTATTTTTGCATCTATCCGTCTTGTTGTTTCAGATTCTCAGGAGCAGTAAATTGAAAGTAATCAATCCTCAGCGAGATTTTTCCCAATTAAAATTGGAAAGAGAGATAAATAGGTTTTGTAATTCGTGCAACGACATTTTGTGGATTTCGGGAATTGTGTCGATTTGAGCCGAAGTAATCGGAATCATGTATGTAACACATATAACCAAAATCGTTGCATGTTTTGATTAATTGTTAAAGCATTCTGAGTTAATCTAGTATATGTGCTGAGGCTCGTAATAGTATTAGTTCATGATAATTTGTCAAAAATTTTTGCTCTTTCGAAGCCGTGCGCTTGTCGTCAAAAATCGTGCAGTCAAAAAGAGCGTAAAGTAAATGAAATGCATGCATATAAATATGGATATTGTATTACTGCATCTTTTGCTGGTGGTACGTACAAATTTTCATACACTGCTAAATCTCTCTGTGGCGTAAATTTTTTTCTGTAATTCGATATCTTCGTTACAGAAGGATGAAATTCAATTTTTTCACTTAATTGTATATAATGCAACTTAAAATATTTTTGGTATAAATTTTTATTGCTTTTGTTTTGTGACCATGGAATATTATATTCGGTGTTTAGGACTATTTGGCGGAGCGGGTGTAGGGAAAACTGTGTTAATTATGGAACTGATCAATAATGTCGCAAAAGCACACGGTGGTTATTCAGTGTTTGCCGGTGTCGGCGAACGCACTCGAGAGGGTAACGATTTGTATCACGAAATGATTGAAGGCGGGGTCATTGATTTGAAAGGCAAGAATTCGAAAGTTAGTTCATTTTTTATGTTCATTTTGTGTTTTCGAAAGTTAGTTCATTTTTTATGTTCATTTTGCAGTTCGGATGGCATAGGTAACCTTAGAACAATACAAAGTCAGGGCGAATAAGGGAGAATTTTTTCAAAAAAACTTTGTTTTCTATTTAAAGTAAATTTCTTTAAACGTCATGATATATTCGACATTTGTTTGAATTACAAGAAAATATTGAACTTTGTTTATACTATGTAGCTCATGGTTTGATTGGTTTTTAAATTCAAGTTTTGTAATGTTATGATTTCAATGAAGGGTTTCAATATTTCAAATTAATTTTATGGCTTAAATATAGGGTAGTGTTGACAGTTCAATATTTGTTTAAAATCTAACCCTTTTTTTGTGTTTGCATAAAAATTCTAAGAATTTGTAAAAATGATTTCCTCTAGAGGTGAATGCATGAATCTGATTGTATTGTGGGGCAGTGAACACTCTTGATTTACTTACTTATTTGTAAATATTCAAAGGTATCTCTTGTATATGGTCAAATGAATGAACCACCAGGAGCACGAGCACGAGTTTGCTTAACTGGTCTAACAGTGGCTGAATATTTCCGTGACCAAGAAGGACAGGATGTATTGCTTTTCATCGACAACATTTTCCGATTTACGCAAGCTGGCTCTGAAGTTTCAGCACTGCTTGGGCGCATTCCGTCTGCTGTGGGTTATCAACCAACTTTAGCGACGGATATGGGTGGTATGCAGGAGCGAATCACTACAACTAAAAAGGTTTTTTTCTCCTTTCATGTTAGTAAATGCTGAGTAAAGGTGTAGGCTGGTAATAGTTCAAAAAGTTTTTAAAATAAGGTTGCAAAATTTTACTAATTTATTTCATATTTAAGGGTATTTTTGAATGTAATTCTTGATATCATTGTTTTGAAATATAGACAGTATTATTTTTAGTTTTCTGCAGTCGTGACCCAGTTGATGCACAAATAATCTTAGCGGTGAACTAGAAATTAGATTCAACTTTTTTTTCAGGGTTCAATTACATCAGTACAAGCCATTTATGTACCTGCTGATGATTTAACAGATCCGGCCCCAGCCACCACATTTGCTCACTTAGATGCTACAACTGTTTTATCCAGAGGTATTGCTGAACTAGCCATTTACCCTGCTGTAGACCCACTTGATTCAACTTCTCGCATTATGGATCCTAATATTGTCGGGCAAAAACATTATGATATTGCTCGCGGTGTGCAAAAGATTTTACAGGCAATTTTCTTTTATTTGATTCTAGGTGAGAAACCATAAGCAGTGATACTGGTTTTAATTAAATTTTTCAGAAATATTTAGCAAAACATGTATGTATGACTTCTGTTTTGGACAAAATTTTGTTTATATAACATGAAATTGGTTATGTCATTTTTCATGCAGGATTACAAATCTTTGCAAGATATAATTGCGATTCTTGGCATGGATGAATTGTCAGAAGAAGATAAATTGGTGGTATCGAGAGCTCGGAAAATTCAGAAGTTTTTATCGCAGCCGTTCCAGGTTGCTGAAGTTTTCACAGGACACAAAGGGAAATTTGTTTCTCTTGAAGAAACAATCAAGGGATTTGAACTTATTTTAAAAGGTAGGGCTTATTTCTATGGTTTTTTGGATTAACATTTCCGGTCATTGCATGAATAATGATTCTCTGATTTTTTGGCTTGTAAAGCAATTTTCTAAGCCGTTGTATTCTAATAATTGATTGTATTTTTTTTTTTCATTTTTAGGATTGTAGTATTGTAATAGTTGGGGAGATATATGAACCAAGCCTGTATATAGTTAACTTTAAATTTGCTTATTCGCCACTGATTTATGGTAACAAACTCTACCTCTACTAGGTTGATCCTCTAGCTCATGCGCATTTCTCTTCACCTTTCACGAATATCATTAAGAACAGATATTACTTCATGATCATGACAATGGAATCGCTTCCGATACAGTAGGATGTTTTGCTTGTGTAGTACAGATAAAAGAAAATTTTATTCCATTTGAGGTGAAATGGATCATCTGCCGGAAGTAGCATTTTACATGCAGGGTGGAATCGATGATGTAGTTGCAAAAGCCGAAGAACTAGCTAAGCAGAATGTATGATGTGTCTGCTTGGTTGATGATTGTAGTAGGTGTTATCGGATATTAAAGCAGTTCGTTATTGTTAAGCTTCATTGACCACTGTTGTAATTTTAGGGGACATGACAGAGTATTTCTATGTTATATATGTTTGGTTTGAACTCTGTTTTGTTCGTGTAATGATTTTTAAGCGCAGTACAGTTTTGTGATATTTACTCGACATCATTGCTTTATTGATTTCTTGATACAATAAGAATTTCTGTAATTTTTTCCAAATCATTTTTAGGAAATAAATAAAGCGCTAGAGTTATATGTGGAGTTTCGATTCGAAATGTTTCTGCTTTTACGCATATTTGAGAAATATCGATTCTGCTCGTAGAGTAAAATGGGTAAAATTGTATGACCCTGTTTTCTCTCCTTATCTCAAAATGATTTGAATTGCTTCGGCTATAACCATTACAAGTATGATCGAGTTTTTCACTTTAGTTTTTAAAATAATGAAATGAAAATAAGTACGTGGACTTGATCTTTCTTCGTAAAAAAGTTTATTTTCCACTTATTTCGTCGTGGTATGCGTTAGAATGTGTTACTCTGAAAAGATCTTGGGCAAATTTGATCACAGTCGTTGTTGAAGTGCGGTAGTTATACTACTGTTTTGTTCGTCATAATTTCATTCTATGATTATTCCATCTACTGCAGTTGTGTGGAAACCTGTTAAACAAATTATGTTCATCGGCAAAGAGTTTTCATTTTTTGAAAAATTTGAAAAGTCTTCCGAAGTTATCTGGCTTGCAACCGTGAAATTCCGACGTACATGGGGAGAGCTCAAACTGGAAATTTCGTGAAGTGATTTAAACAGTTGAAAAAAATTCATGGAGATTTAACGTAAAGTTGTAGGTTGCAGTGACTCGCGAAAAGTTTTGATTGCAACATGCGTCCACTGAAGAAGATTCCACAGAGGAGGCAGATTTCTTATTTCAATATAATTTTTAGCAGTGACTGGTAAATTAAAGCCGGAAAATTTTGGATCGACTTCGTATAGGTCTGCTGGTTGAATTGAAGCCAGAACACAGTTGCTCAGATGTGTCAAGAAAATGAGCAAGCAGCGCATGCATCTGATACAGAAATTTCGCCATTAGTTGGGTGGATGGCAACGAACAGCGATGGTATACATGATTTGGATATTGTCGAGTATTGTTCGAGGCTGGGTGCTCGCAACTACAATTTTATGAATTACCCGGTGGGCGGTATGAAGCGATCATCATGGCGTCCCGAAAAGTTAGTGCTTTTGATGTGTTTTTTTTTTATTGGTACATTAGACCAGAAAATATGGTCAAACTTTTCTTTCTGTGGTCAACGTAAAACCAAGAAATGACGCATGAATGTGGCACAGCGGTTATCTAAGCTGTCGGTTCAAAGTTCAGATTGAGTAGTCTGGTTTGTAAGAGTCAACCCCAACTTTCTTAGCGGGACTTCTTTATTGATGTCATAACTGATGAATGAAGCGATGAATAAAAATGAAGTGAAATTATTTGGAGATTTTGGTTGTTTTCTACTAGTTAATTCCTCTGAAGCGGCGCCTTCTCATAGAAGTAGACAAGCCAAAATTTTTTGGTTTCAAAATTTTTTGCGAAGTGAGGAATGAAATTTTTGTATTTTCCAGGGACGGCATTCCTCCACCGATAGATCTGCCGGATTTGCAACTTGATGTTAAATTGTGGGGAACATATGTTATAGGACGGATATCTGACTGGATTGATTGTGACGCGAATGATAGTTGGTTGGCAGACTTGTCATGTGTTGAAATTGAAAAGGTGAAAATACTGATTATTTTCATTCCAATAATTAATTTGTTTTTTATTGTATTGTTCTGATGAAAAGTACTTTGATACATACGTGATAAGATTTGTTTGGTGCCTTTCAAAGAAGCTATCCTTTCTTCCTAGAAGCACGTAACGAAAAATTTTGTGACGAATGATTTCCAATATAAGAATCATCTGCAAATTGCTTCAGGCATACGAAGTTGAAATTGCATTTCTGAAAAATCTGAATTCAGAACTTGTAGAACCTAACGTCATTAGAATTTCTATATACGTTTTTGGTGAAACGTTTTTATGATGAGAGACTATTTAAATCTTTTGTGCGTCCTTTGTAAGAGATGTTTTTTGAAACAGCTGTATTGTTAAATATCATCTACTCTGAGCATATTCTAACGTCTACAATTGATCTTCATTTTTTTTTATTTTAAGGAGTTTAACTATATGACTTATATGCCACTGCGTGTTTTAACACTAGAACTAAAACATCGGGATTCACCAAAATTAGCTGAAATACTAACAAAATGGATGTGGACGCGGAATATGACTTACAGGTTTCTTTTAATGCCTAGATTCGTTTCTGTATATTCTAGAATATTCATGTTTATAGGGATTTTTTTGCATTAATCCTGCAGGTCTTCTGTGATAATCAAGTATATGAGTTATTAATGTAACAAGTATGTTATCACCATTTTTTAATGTTAAAGAATCTGCAAAATATTGAAAAAAAAATTGGCTGAATAGAACAGTCATTTTTATCAGAGCAAAAAGGACATCATAACGAAGTGATTTGAGCGTAATAACAAAATTGTAGTGTTTGGGTATTTCTGCCAACTGATGAAAGTCTGCTTCCCGTACCGGACTGTGCTCAAGATAATCGTGATATTTGGGGAATATGGGCTGATTTCCGAAGTCTGTGTACCAATTATCCGATGCAAAAATTAGCTGTTGGATTAAGATTGTGTCCTAATCTAGCTGATGAATTCCTCGAACCTCGATTCTATAAACGTTGGCATGCTGAACCACTGTGTTCATTTTGTATTGAAACATCTATTTTCACATCTAGTGGACAGTACGGCAAGTGTATGCTACCACCGTATGTTTTGCAGTGTTATGTTCCTTTTTTTCTTTTTATTGGTAAAAGTCATTACTAAGTGCATTAACACAAAAAAAGAAGATTGTCTTCGAGTTTTGTGCCGTTTACTATGTCTTTTGACTTTCAAGGATGGAGTGCTTCCTTGACTGTTTCATTGCACTGTTACCTTCGAGGATGAATTATGTTAATTAGATCATTATCATGCAGTGTTCTATTTTTAGTGCAGAGACTAGAAAATAATTTTTATCTTTGTCATAGATTGCCAAAAATTCTGCAAAATGAATTCCTGTGTTTGTAGGGCGCATTACCGTTTATTGATGGATCTATTCGTATCGATGGTACAACGACCACTGATACATTGCAAAAACTCTGAGCAAGTTGATGAGCATCTTCGACTGCAATATGTTAATACGATCAAACAGCTGATACAAGAAAAGGCAATATACTCAAAAGAAGCTGCACTTGCTGGTAATGATGACAATGTTTTGTTTGAATACCTTGGACATCGGGAATATGTGGATACTTTGCAGGTATATGTTGTGAATTTTTTTTCACATTAGTTTGCATCATTGGAAATATGTTTGATCATGGGCTTATTCCAAAAGTGGCTCACATATGTTCGTGGTATTTTCAGCAATACTTTAAAAAACTGTTGAGATGGTAAAAATTAGATTTTACTACATCTCAGATGCCTCTGCAGCCATTGGCGGACAATCTTGACTCAGGTACTTATGCAATTTTTGAAGAGGATTCTGTGAAATATGATATATATCGTGAAGCGATATGTCATGCCATAGAGGATCTCGTTAAAATAATTGGTGAGGAGCGAAACATCGTTGTTTATCTTTTGGGAGCTGGGAGAGGACCTCTGGTTAGCATTCATTTCCATGTTTTTTTTTTAAGACATTATGAGACAAAAATTACCAGCTTATTGTTCTTATTCTGTGGTCATTCTTACAAACTAATTGCAACCGAACCAGCATATGAAAACCTTACAGTAAAGGCACCAATATTTTATTGTTTATTTAAGATTTATGCGTGTTTTTTTGATTAAACCATCAATATAGATGCAAATGATAATTGAAGCTGAAGAATTATTCAATGCAAAAAGCTGCAGTCGCCGCGAGTTATTGAGGCTTCAGCTTTACTCAATGGAGAAAAATACACATGCCATCGTTACTTTGCAGTTCAGAAACAAACATCAGTTGGTCTTTGTTTTGCAAAAAAATAGCATCGCTAGTAATTTCGATATTTTGCGTTTATTGTGTCATTATTGATATTTTATCGGTTAATGTACGCTGACAGGTTTCCAGCTGGAAGAATCGAGTGCAAATTATTGAAGGCGATATGCGAAAGCTGAGTGAAAAGGTGCAGGCTGGTCAATTACCACCACCTGATTTGGTTGTTTCGGAATTGCTAGGATCTTTTGGAGACAACGAGCTGTCTCCAGAATGCCTCGATAGTATTACTGATATTTTGCGTCCAACCACCATCAGCATTCCGCAGCAGTATATCAGTTACGTCGGTTAGGTTTTCTTTTCATTGGCCGGAAGTCGAAAACTATTAATGTTATCTGAGACTGTTCAGTATTTTTTCATTTTTATTGTTCTTATTATCTACACTTTTTTCGCCCATAATTATTGATGATTGTAGATTAAAGTGAATTGCCCACTGGCATATATGATATGCAAAAATCGGTGTAAACTATGCATAACTGCACACTCAGTCATCTTCAACATTTCTAAGAAAAATTCACAGTTATAGAACCTTGCATACATATTATGCATTATTGATTTAATTTCCTTTCAGCTCCCATTCAGTCAGTTCGCTTACACCAGAAAGTACTGTGTTGTTCCGGTAGTACAAAATATTTCGAGCGCGGTTTTCCCAGCCGTGGACGACTAGAACCCGTTAAATTACAAGATGGCACTTACGCATTACCGTAAATACATTCATGATTGGTTAATTTCAATGAATGATTGTGTTTGGCCGAATTGGAAGTAGTACTAGAAGATGTTTGAACTGTAAAGATTTTGAAATGTAAATAGTTCTAGTTGATGAAACGCTGTTTGTATAATTACAAAAAAGGGATTTCATACTTATTTGATCATTAGGTTGACAGGACATCTCGGTAGTTCATTCCCAAGTTCGTCTCTATCAGCGTAGACTTACAGTAATTTTAATAATCAACAACAAAAGTCCAGTTACTATTTCTATTTTCATTGAATATACACATTTCTTCTTTTAGTGAAAAATTTTTGGTGGAATTGAGAATTATGACAGCTGACTCAAACAGAATGAGTAAGAATTGCGAAATAAGTAGACGCGTATGCATTAAACGAGTCATTCATCTTTTATTCAATAGTCGCATAAAATCAGTTTGATTCTGATTTTGAGTAAAGGAATGTTATTATATCATCACTTTCAGTGAATGCCCAGAAGCTTCGCAATTTGATGAAATATATGTAGTTTGCATGCGTTCCATTTGTGAACTTGCAAAACCTAAAGCTGTTTTTAACTTCGTGCACCCAAATTTTGAACGGAAATCAAATGCCCGAAGTGCAAGCATTCAATTCACGATTGACACACAGTCAGAGGTAAAACATTTCATCATAAATTGAGAAAGAAAAAAAAAACGTTATAATGAACGATAGCTTTTTGAGGGAAATACAATTATAACTACATCTTAACATATTTGTCAATAAATTTATAAACCATGATTTTTGATCCGATTTATTTACTGCAATCCGGCAATGGTGTGATTTTGGGGCAAAATATTTTCGCTGCTGTGTTCTGTTTCAGTTAATGGGATTCGCAGGCTACTTCGCTGCGCAGCTTTATAGAAATTGCCAGTTGAGTATTGTTCCGCAGACGCATACAAAAGGTTTAGTTAGTTGGTTTCCAGCGCTTATACCGCTTCGACATCTTTATCGTGTACAAAAGGGTACTCAAGTAAGTTCTTGTTTGATTTTTAGCCGTATATCAAATTCCAAGAGTCAAAAATGATGTCCATGATGCTTGTCGTTGTTACTTAAAAAACGGTAAAACTATTCTGTTGCCACAAACATATACAGCAGCGTGTTTGATGGATTCTTCAGCATTTTAAGGTTTAGATTTTTTTACAGCAAATTTAAAGACTGTTGAAGATATTTAATGTTTTAATAACTAAATTATTTAAGGTTATCTTTCATGTTGAACGTAAAATTGATACTCGAGGTGTTTGGTACGAATGGTTTTGCGAATTTCAGGTATTCACTTTTTTAACTTTTCGTCTTAATTTTTAAATTGGAAGCTATATAGTTATAATATTATTTGCTGCATATTGTTTACGCACATGTCATCCGACTGCGAGATTAATAAGAAGAAGAAGCAGTGCAATCGGAACTTTATTTCATGATTGGCTTAATCCGGTACAGTTTTGTTTTCCAGTCTTTATATTGGATGTTCTACATGTTTATATAGAGATATCATGTTGTAGGACATTGATGGAAAAATCAAAACGACGCCATTGCAAAATAAAGATGGAATGAGTTATTTCATGCGCTTATGAGTGTTTGATGACCTGATAAATTCTTGGATACTCGATTGCTGTTTTGACCGTTCTAAACGATATTTTGATGTTGGACTGTTGTTATTTTTGTATAGGCATTCAAGAACTGTAATTCCGTATTGATGACTCTTGAAACGACAGATCGATATTTCTATTGTTATTTCTAGTTTCGTATTTCTTGTTAGAAAAAAATTGTAAATGCGAACGAACCATAGCGTTTTTTGAAGAGAATTCCCAAATTTTGATTTCAGCAGAATTTTTACCGACTGATAGTCATCAACTTTTGTAAAATTTCGCATACTTTAAGTGATGTGTTTGTTTGAAAAATTAAACGGTTTTCTCTGAATGAAACATTTTAATGCCGTAATTGAATGTTGATTGTTAAGTGTTGCAGTTGTTGCTTTGTGTTCTTGGAATTTGTTGCCTTGCATCAAGAATTTTTTCACAGTTTTTAAAAATTTCCTTCGAAAAAAGCTCGTGATTTCTTTCTTTTTTGCGAAAATAAATTATCAGTCGCACGGAGTTTTCATGCTGTTTTGTTATAAAGATTCGTTTGATTTGCGAAATTCAGACAGAGAAGTCCGAAACTTTCGTTACTTATTTTTAGTATGGAGATGTATTGTTTGATTTATTTAACTGCTGTTTGAAGAATGCATCTTTCAATCCACACGTAATTGGAGATTGATGACGCAAACTACGGTTTTGTATGGCTTATAAATATAGAACTTATTGTTCCGGGAGGAATTATGCTTAGTTCGAAATACTTTCAGATGTTTGGATCTTGAGAGGACGGTGTTAAATGAAAGTTTTCACTGCGGATTTAAGTGAAGTACTATTCGCTGAGCTAGTTGATGAAGGCGAGATTGATTATTTAACAAAGGAGCTGTCACACATTGTCAAAGTATCATTCCAACCGATTGTGTTGAGGAGGTTTGGCTAGGTTAAGAAAGTGTCAAAATTTGGATTGTCCTTATTGCTTCTATCTGTTGATTTCGTCATTGTTTTGATTATAAAGCCTGCATTAGTTCAGTTTTGCTTTAAGTACAATTGACTAGTTCATAAATCTATTTTCTCCGGAATCAGTCCCGACATTTTTTCCATATATTTTGCAGGATTTATTCGGTCCACGGTTCTGGGTCTTATACTGGAATTATTATTCAGTGTTAGCAACAACTTTGTATTACGGTGTCACGTTCTTGTCAGGTGAAGGTTCTGTAATACAGCATTGTCCTGAACTTGGATGTATTATCTCATTTCTCAGCTTTGCAAAATTGAGTTTTTCATGTCACGAACCAAAGCTTTGAATTCTCGACTACCCTTACCAAATAACCGTGCAAAACTAGACATTTTGTTTTGTTTATTCGAATTTTATCTAGTTACATTGATTCCTTAACATGGGAAATGCCCTTGCGTGAACTATTGCATTCTGAGTAATTTATCAATCATAATGCAGTATTTTCTACTCATTGTTTCTTTGACAAATTTCTTCTAGTTCAAAACATCAACTGAAGTGAAAAATGAATCGTATAATTTGATTTTTTTTTTTAAATTTATAGCGGTGCAAACAGTTGGTGAAGAATACGTTGCGCTTCTATCATTAGTACCAGATCGACAACGGGGAGTACCGGTTTTTATTCGTCGTTTAATTTTTATCTTCTTCTTTGCTGTCGCACCGTTATTAATTAAAAAATTCCTTCAAAAAGTTGAAGAGAGTTTGAAAAATTCGTTGACGACGAACGAAACTTCTTTCTTTGATAGAAAGCAAAGAAATCTTCGGCAAAGACTGCTCAGTCTTGTTATCTGGATCAGGTCACATATTCGAGTTCAATTGTTTTCTCTCTTTTTGTATAATTCAAGAAAAATTTTAATTTTGTGGTGAATTTTGCGATTTTGGTTTTTCAAAGATGTAACTTCTAGGTGCGCTGGTATTCCAGTGTTCTATCGTTTGAATTTGGCATTGTTTTATTTATTTGGAAACTATTATTATATTTCAAAGCGTCTAATCGGTTTGCAGTATGTTTCATTCCGAGCTCAGTCAAATTATCAGGTATCTTTCATGAGTGTATTCAAATTCATTCATACTGAAGAATTGACTTTTTACTTGCGGCATGAAAAACTACCGCACAAACTCGGATTTATAGAACTGCACTGAGGTTAGAAATGTAGTGTCGTGCGTTTTTAAATTCAATTGTAGAAAGAAAAGTTATGCTAAAATAAAATAGTTGTTCTAAAAGTATTGTGGATTAGATGAAGATCTGCAGAAATGTGAAGCTTAAGTAATACTTCGAATCCAGCTGCTAAAGTAGTTGGATTATATAAATGCTTTGGATATTATACAGGATTTCTAGAAGGATTTTGCAGGCTTTATTCTACTTCCATTTTTTTGGAGCGCTAAACATTGTGCAAATTGCTTCACGTGCAGTGTTCTGGATTAGAGACGTATTGAGAAGACACCGTCGTAAGGAAGCGACTGTTGCGTTCCAAAGGTTACCTGAATTTGGAGTATCGGAAGAGGCGAACGACCTGGTAAATTACTTTTCATATCGTAATGTTCTCTCTGAAGTTTCAAGTCGTAAGGAAGCAGCTGTTGTACCATCATCGTGAGGAAACTACTGGTGCTTCCAAATTTATCGGAATTATGATTTCTATTTGTTAAAATTTGCTTCTTCAGAAGTATTTGATTCCTAGAGAAAAAACGAAATCACATTGAAATTTGGCAGTTTAGCAGTGGTCTTTAAAAATTAGTTAACTAAGTGGAGCTATGACACAACATTTGACATGTAATAATATGCATCTTTGACTGGGTGCTATCATTATCACTTTACTGATAGCATAAGCGCTTTGTTATTATGGCGCTTTGATGATTATTTTGCAGTTTGGATGCAATTCATTCCAGTGTTCGCTGTGCTGGCGATACAATAAGCCACCAGTTTGTATTCCTTGCGGGCATTTGTTCTGCTGGAATTGTATTTTAAAGCACATACAGTTTACTGTTACTGATCAGGATTTAACGTTTTGTCCACAGTGTCGCGAAGAATTTCACAAAAGTCGAGTGGTGCCGTTATTGAATTTATAGCTGTCTACTGCGGCAAGAAATCGGAATTTTATTTTCCTAATATCTCCCGAATAGCTGTTGTTCGAGTAAACTATTCTCGGCACTCGATTTTTTTTAATTTTTTAATTACGGAAAAGCTATTAATTCTTTGTGCTTTTATCGTGTACTCGCATCAGATTTTTCTCGGAAAAGATGAAGAAAGTGATTTTTATTAGTGTTATTTTCCACATCTTTTTCGTTTTTCTCCTCTAGCGCAGCAATCTTTTTTTCAGACGACATTAATAACTGATTCTGTCATGCTTTTGAGAAAGTTATGCGTAAATGCTAAGTGGGCATTTTCAAAAAGTTTTTTTCAATTTTCATCATCAATTAAATTTCAATCGACAAATGAATATTTCCCCGTAATTTACGTGGCTGGCATCCAGCCAACTGGAGTTCCACATCTGGGTAATTATTTTGGGTTCATCCAGAACTGGATCAATTTACAAAATGTTTGTTTTTTATTCCAGTATTTTTCTGACACCCAGTTCCTTTTTGATTGAGGTTTTTTGTTTTCTTATAATTTTGATTTTGACTTGTTAGTTGATTTTATTAGTTTTCTGGAAGGTAATGGTTATGATTCTTAGTGCGTCGCAGTATTGAGTAAATTCATAATTTTTGCTGAAAAAGCACATTTTTTAGGATGGTCACTCAAAACAAATGTATCTTTCTATTGCTGATTATCATTCGATTTCAATGGGTTTCATTGATCGTGTGAAAGTGAGCTAACTGACGCTTTACCCGTTTTTTTTCTTGAGTTTTTGAAATACAGCTTAATCAGGTTTTTTGACGTCGTGAATTTTCATAATTATGGTGAAGCTCATTTTAATACGAAAAATTTTTTTCTCTTCTTTCTCCTTTCTCTGTAAAATTTTTCATTTTTACTTTGTCTTCTTCGGTAAATTGAAGTTTCTTTTTTGAAAATGTAAAATAACCCACATATACTCCGTTTGTTGAAATTCAGCTAACAATTCTATTTTTGATTCTGTTTCACTTTTCCTGTTGGATTACCAGAAGGGCTCAAGTAATTACGCAATCTGTTCATATCGGTATGAGATTTTCCTTATAGATGAAAGAAAACATTTTAAAAATGGCTTCGAGTTTACTAGCTTGTGGATTGGATCCAGAAAAGACGATTTTGTTCCAGCAGAGCAGAGTGGCTGGTCATGCTGATTTGATGTATATCCTGGGAAGTTTACAAACGGTTGCTAGACTTATTCGAATGCCACAATATAAGGACAAAGCCTCTGTGTATGTTTATGTGATTTAAAAAAGAGCTGTAATGTTGACTTCCAGAGCGTGCTTTTGAATTGTTCCGTTTCTCAGTAAAAGTGGAAAAAATGCATCGTACATTGAGCGAAAACAAAATTTTATAGCTTACATCTGATACGACGAGGACTTCATAGACCTTATATCATTTCAACCTGATACTTTTGTGATATTTGACTTGCAAGGCAGTAATAATTCTAGTTGCGCTTAATTTACTCTTGATTTTTTTCATTCCAAAAAATATTTCTAAAGAAAATTTATGATCAATTTTCATTCATTATCGGCCATCAGTTCCATTCCGAACTTTAG
>JABVXS010000548.1:0-28610 GCA_013365335.1 Madathamugadia hiepei
GGAAATGGAACACAACAACAACAACAACATGCAGCTATGGAGCCGGACGTATGAAGACAATGCTCCACACAAGCGGACCCTGCGACCAAGCGGGATAAACTCTATGGAAAAAAAAAATGATGGTAGTAACTGAATAAATAAAAAGGAAGGAATGAATATTTTTTTTCAAAAAAAAAAATTCTTCAATTAAAATTTTCTTTGCAAATTATTTCAAAAATCAATTAATTTTTAGTATTAAAAATTTTTTTAAAAAATTAAATACAAATTAGTTTCAAAAAAAAAACCAAATTAATTGTTTGTGAAATTTTTTTTAAACAAAATATTAATAAATTTTAATATTTTGTAATTTGAAAAATAAATAAATAAACATTTTTTTTTTAAAGGGAATGACCGGATTTGGTACATCACGTCGTGAGACAACCAAAATTCAAGATTCCGCTCATCCGGAATACGATCCGGAATATAGCATTGATTCGTCAACAATTCCAAGCCAAATGGGTAGTAATAAGTACGCATCACAAAGGGGTATGACCGGTTTTGGACAGCCACGTTGGGAGGTAAATTTTTGTTTTTTAAAATTTTCATAAAATTTTTTTTTTTTTTTAAATTCTGTTAATTAATTATTAAGAAATTTTGGTGGATAATAATGATGATAAACACAAAAAAAAAAAAAAAATTTGCAAGGTATTGGATCCATCAATTTCATGGCAAAATCGTAAAAGTCAAGGAATGGTTCGTTTACAATCTGGCACAAATCGGTAAATTGAAATTGATTTTTTTTTGTTTTTGGGAAAAGTTGATGAAATTGTTGAAATTGGAATGAAGCAGAAGCTGATGTAGAAGTGATGAAAAGGGCGAAAGATATTGTTATTGGTATGGAATTGATATTTTAAATGAATTTTAATAAAATAAAAATAAAAATTTGGCTTAGATTTGCATCACAACAAGGTATGACTGGTTTTGGTACAATACGTAATACCACGTATGAGGCGGAAGCTGGTGAATTACCATATGAAGAAATGAAAAGATCGGAAACGGTAATACCATCACAAGCAGGTTGGAATAAGGGTGATTCACAGAAGGTGAATTTTTCATTCAATTTTTTTTTTTAAAAAAAAAATTAACAATGAAAATTTACAAAGCAAAAAGATAGGAAGGAGTGTTGTGTGGGAGGAAAAAAAAAAAAAACTTTCAACATTAAATTTTAATTGTTTAAAAAAATTCCACATTGAGTGTTTGTAATTATTTTCAAGAATTATTTGCACAATTTCGAAACGTGCAAATAAATGAAAACGAGAAATGTGACAAAGAAAATTTATGCATTCATTAAAAATAATTTTTATTTTTGTTTCTTCCAGGGTATGACAGGATTTGGTGCATCACGTGACGTAAAGGGCAAACATCTGAAGCGTATTTGGGAGTTAGAATATCCGGAAGAAGCGGAAGTTTCGCTTGATCGACTTTAAATTTCAAATTGAAGTCTTTCGTTGCTCATGAAATTCTCGACAAGAAATGAAACGAAGCAATAATTAATTAGTAAATTAATCTATGAATTCCTGTATGCCACTTTAGCATTATCTTTTTCTAGTCAATCATACCTCTCTCTCTCTCTCTCTTCCTCTTTCTCTTTCTCCTCCATCTTGTGAAATTTTTTATTTTTTTTTACATTGAAAATTTGAAATTTTCAAAAATTAATAAAAAAAAAACAAAAACTTTATTTATAAGAATTAAACAAAAAAATAAAAGCGAAAAAGAAAAAGAAAAAAAAAAAGTAATAAATAAATAATTTAATTAATGCTTTATTATCAATTGTGCTTTTTTTAATTCTTTCATAACTTTTTTTTTTTTTCTTTTCATGTTTTCATTGATGATTGATAATGCTTTGTTTTGTTTTGTTTTTTTTTTCTTCGTCGTGATTTCTTTGCAATTATGGAATAATTAATTAGTTCATTAGTGAATTTTCTTTCTCGACAATAATTTCCAATGTTTGTTGTAATCGTCTTTTTTTTCCCTATTCTATCATCGACTTCTGCAAACCGGAAATTGTACATTCAAATTGTGCCTTACAATTTTATATTAAAAAAAAAACTAAAAACAATTTGCTTTGTTTACTGATGATTATATGATATGGTATGGTAAGATACGGTATGAAATAATACGGTACGATTTGATATAGTATGATAAGATGGGATTTGTGATGTAATATGATATAGTGTGGTATGATAAGATATATAATATGGTAGGGTAAGGCATGATATGGACGGTAAGACATGATATGGTACAGTAAGACATGATATGGTACAGTAAGACATGATATGGTACAGTAAGACATGATACGGTACGGTAAGACACGATGTGGTATGTTATAGTGTGGTAAGATAGGATATGTGATATGGTACCGTAAGACACGATAGTGCATGGTAAGGTATGATGTGATATGGTATGGTATAATATGACATGGTACGGTAAGACATGATATGACATGATGTGATGTGATATGGTATACGGTAAGGTACGGTATGACATGACATGATATGGTACGGTATGATATGAATGTTTGTCACCTTTAACTCGGTCTTTGTGTGCATGTGTGTTGCTGACAAATGACAAATTTCATTAGTTTCAACAGAGAAAGCTGCTTTAATTAATATGCTTATCAATGCGATTATCCTTATCATTAATAATGCCATGTTAGTACAGAGTATAATGCTTTTATATATATAAATGTATGTATGTCATGCATGCAAATATCTTTGATCAAAAAAAAAGACAACCACCGACTTCGCTTTTGTAATTTGTGGGAAATATTCGACAATGTCGTTTGTATCACATACAGTAATACTACTACTTACTACCTTGTTAGAAATTTTATTTCATTTTTATAAAATATCTTAGCAGGTGTATTTTGAAAAATGCTAAACAGCATTTAATATTTCAACAACTTTGATGAGGAAGGAAGTAGCAGAAGAATTGTTTCATTTCGACCTTGTTTGTAGGGTAAGTTTTTCATTGATGGCTACATTGATCAATCAATAGAGATCTACGTTGATCAATCGATAGAGATCCACATCGATTAATCGCTAGAGATCTAGATTGGTCAATTGATAGAATCGATGATAGATTGATCAGTGTAGACCTCGATATATAGCCACTGCACGGATGATAGTTCTGTATATTATTGGACTTGAGGCGATCACTTGTCTTCTTATCGCAAGTGATTCCTGTTGTACTTTTTGCCAGAGGGCAGCTATTCTTTGCATTAAATTCTTCTTTCTTACGGCCATTGTGGGAGATTGTTGAGCCAAGCTATTTGAAACTGTTGCATCTCATTCTTCATGCGACTGGCGTTGCCCGACCGACCCGACGCTAACGTATGCCGCCGGTGATAACACATCTGGGGATTGAACCCTTCTACGTGTATCGTATCCATTGAAGTATACTATTATTAATTAATCGATCGATTAATTTACCTGACTGTCTGCCTGTCTGTTTGTCGACATTTTGCTAAAATAACAAAGTTAAATCCGCAAATTTCCCCCTCCCTCAACTCTCTATTTCATTTTTGTAAAGTGGTTGCAAATTTAGAGCTTAAAGTTTGCGCTCAGCTTCCTAACCCTCGAGAGTCCTCCTTCGAGATTGATGCTAGTAGAAAAAAAAGTGGAATAATGATGTACCTTTGCAACATTTCATATCTGTGCTACCACTACCACCACCATAGGATCAACCACACCACAGTTGCCATTACTTCAAATATATGCCAAACGGTACAGTATCCCCTAAATTCACGTTCATTTCATTTTTCTTCAAATATTTCCAGCAATTATTCATTGTCTCGGGGTTAGCAACCATGAAATTATTGATTGCCTCAGGATTAGCTAACAGAAAATTATTGATTGTCTTGGAATTAGCAACCAGAAAATTATTGATTGTCTCAGGATTAGCAACCACGAAATTATTGATTGTCTTGGGGTTACCTATCAGAAAATTATTGATTGTCTCAGGATCAGCTACCGGTAAATTTATCCATAAAATGAATTAGGAAATTATAATTAATTTAATACAACATTGCTGCTATCCATTTAAATGAACTTCGAGTACTGCTAATTAATTAGCTTTATTATTAATTAAAGGAACGAGCTTTTCGAGGGATTTTGCGAGGAAATTCTTAATGAAAAGCTCTATCCACCGTCAGCCAACTTGAAGAATGAAAATTTCTCTTACGTTTTATGATTGATTCATTGCAGTTATTGCAACAGGTGGCTTAAACATTGCTCACGTAAAAGAAACAATGACAACGGATAACGAACGACGTACACGTAGCGGTAAATTCACCCTTGGACAATTACGACAGACTGATGGTCTAATACCGTTACAATCTGGAACAAATCGATATGATTCACAAAAAGTTAGCTTATCCATCATGTCTACTACCCCATATCTTTGCTTTTTCACCTGTTCCACGTGAGAACGTACGTGAAATTTGGAATTTTCGTATTAAGAGCAACAAACGCGATTGACGGAATAGCACGAGTTACGATACATTCAATTCACTAATATTTTTCTTTTTCCTTTCCAATCATCACTCATATGATGTTCAAGTGAAATACATCATGTTCTATTAAAACGTGAAAACGTATGTGAAGACCTCACGTTGCGATTACATCGTTATTAACCAAAATTCTGGCCACCCAATACTTTCATTACTTTTCACGTACGAGTGTATCCGATCAGTACATCAACATCCATCTCGTTCGCTAACCAATGAAATCCCCTGCCCAGGAAAATAGTGGAAATAAAAATTTGTACAGAAATGACCACAAATGTTGAGGAATAAAAGGATACGATCTATATCACAATGATTTTAATAATTTAATTAAGTGTTAATTAGTCTGCTGTGAAGTTTTAATTTCTAACGGCGAATGTGAGAAACAAATTCATTAATGAATCGTTGGCTAGCATAGATACCTGTAATTAACTGGTAAAACTAAATGGTTATTAGCAAATTGTACTGCAACAAGTTGACCTTTATCACTGCAGTGATTAAGTAACTGGTACTTCCGGTAAAGGTAATGATATTCATTGTGACAGAACTCATCTCCACCGATATTACTTATTGTTCACACAGAAAGTAGACTTCGGGATGTTTGCAGGGGAAAACGGGTTTTGGTATGCCTCGGAATACTTCTCTCAATGTAAACTTTGCTGATAATGGTAAAAGATGGACAATTGATCAGTTAAGAGCTACCGATTCAATCATCCCTCTACAATCCGGAACTAACAAATGTGATTCACAGGTAAATCCAGAAGAACCGGAAAGATTGTAATTATCGTCCATGGATTTAATATTTAATATTTGATATATATAGAAGAAGAAGAAGAAAAAGGATTTCATGAATTTTTTTTCTAGAAAGGAATGACTGGATTTGGAACACCACGTGATGTTCGTGGTAAGCATTTGAAACGATTATGGGAATTGGAATTTCCAGAAGAAGCAATTCCGGACAAAGTACCACAAATGAATTTAGGAAATAATGAATCAAACAATTCACCAACCAAACAACCACCAGCAGTACTACCAAAACCAATTCTTTAATTTACTATATCGTGATAATAGATTAAGTTGGTTGAAAAATTGTAAATTCCTCTATCCTCCAAAAATATTCCTTCGAAATTCCTGCATCCCTCAAAAATATTCCTTCAAAATTCCTGCATCCCTTAAAAATATTCCTTCAAAATTCCTGCATCCCTTAAAAATATCCCTTCTGAATTTCTATATCTCTCAAAAATTTTCTCCTGAAAAAACAAATTTTCATTTTGCAACTTTTCGTGCATAATGCTACTTTTGAACTAACAATTTTTCAATTAAAAAGAAAAAACAGCAGGAAAGTAAAAAAGCAAAATTTATTTAATTAAGAAATCCTTTGCCAATTAATTAATAAAAATTCTGTTCCTCCGCACACTTGAAATGTAAAAAGTATAAAAATTAGACATTTCCTGCACTTTTAATTCACAATATCATTCGCCTTATAATGAATTTGCATTTGCAGTTTAGTTTTAATTAAATAATTAATAATTTTGACACAATACTATCGATAAATTATTAGCAATGAAAGTAACTAATTTAATTGTTCATTAATTGCCTTCAGCATGCTATGCTTATTGTTTTCTCGAGAATTTCGAAAATTGGAAAATTAGCAAAAGCTCAAATAAATAAGAAGCTTTCTTGATGGGTCACTCCTGTTAATCGTAAATAATTTTTTTTTTTTTTACATTGACATTGAATTAATTCAGCACAAACAGAGAGAGAGAGAGAGAGAGAGAGAGAGAGAAACAAAGTAGAAATGAACTGAGTATTACCATAAATTTCGAGAACATTGTTGACTTGCATAAGTCATTTGAATCGAGAAAAAAGTAACTTTGCTAATCATTAATCAATTAAAAAATTTCAGCTTGCAAAAGACATGCAAGACTTGAATTAATAATTATTGATTGAGATGAATCGATGTGAATGTAAATAATTACAAAATTCTTGACACTTTTAGTTTCAATCGAATCATTACGAGTGGAAGAGAAAAGAAAGATAATATGTGGTAATTCCCGGGAGTATCGCGATTCTCCAGTTTAAGTTCATAAACGGTAAATGGCAATGAATTGAAAAGACAATTGATGGTACCATTTTTAATGTTGGGATAGCATCAAAGAGCTATCAACAAGATACAAAGAGCTCCTGTCGACATGAGCTCAAACAATAGCATCGAAGAGCTATCATCAAGATACAAAGAGCTCCTGTCGACATGAGCTCAAACAATAGCATCGAAGAGCTATCACCAAGATACAAAGAGCTCCTGTCGACATGAGCTCTAACAGCACCCACAATGCTTCACCATTCCTTTGTTTTCAGGGCGGTATAACCTCACTTGTCACTTTAATCCTCATTTGTGCTTTTAAATCATCTAATGAGCAGTGTGTTTCGTTAATGCTTCACATAATCGTTTTCCTTATTTGATGTTGCTTTTTTCTCGTATGTATCGCGTTTACAATAAAGGTTTAATTACCCAAGTTTGAGATTGAATGTTTGCTCTAAATTCGGTTCCGTTACAACATTTAAGTTAATAATTAGCACATAAAACTTGGCCGTAATCCAAATGAAACGACTTGCCTTGTTGGGTGTTCAAAGATCGTAGGTATGCATAATGCGTTACGGAAGATTTTTATCGTTTAAGGAATATCTGTGTTTCGTTTACTCGAAGAATTTTCTACTTCAGAAATTTCTCACCTTGTTTCCTCACTATTTAACAAGAATTAGTAGGTATTGAATAGGTGTAGATGCATTTGACAGACAGACAATATCTAACACAAGAATTAACTCAAAACGTGGAAGAGAAGTGCAGGTGATATATTATTCAACCATTTCCTTTCTCCGAGATTTTACTGACAATAATAGAGTTAATGAGTTCATTGATGCTGAAGAATGTGTATAACATTTATGAGAAGAGGGCAGACAAAAAAAAGATAAGGTTTAAGAATGGAAACTTCTTGATTTAACAGTGAAAGAACGCAGGAGTGATCGAAAGCAATTCCAACGACATATCTTTGACAATTCCGTAAACGACAAAGTTAATGAAGTCAGTATAACTCTATTACGTTGCAGCAGTTTGCAGAAATCTCGATTGGAATGATTGCGTGCGATATTAAACGACAATAAGGTGAAAGATAACGAAAGGTGTAAGAACGAAAGAAGGGGCTTCGAGGAAGAATGGGGTGTGTTGGTTCGGGTGACTGTGTTAGTGCTTTAGATGTCTCGTTATTTTCATTTTTAATTTGTTTAGAAAATCAACCAGGAAGTGAAAGGACGTTTTCATAATGATGCGACGTTGTCGCATACAGGTGAGATACATTGTCAAATTTATCATATTTACAATAAAATTTTTGAAAATAGTTAGTAATTCTGTATTTGATACTCAGGTTTTGAATGGGATTTATTCGTTTGAATGATTGGACTTTTTTTTTTGTGCAGGCACGTCCAAATATTAGCAGCGGAGCAAAGAAAAGTGTTCCATTGAAGCCGAAGTCTACTTCTTCAGTCAAGAGACAGTCAAATGATGCATTACCAACATCAACCGGAGGACTAATACAGGGAGAAGAGAACGTGTTAGGAATAAAGATCCCAGAGAGAACTCCTGATGACATTCAAAAATCATCCACTATTGCCGAATCAATTTTAAACAGTCGAGATGAAGCTGGATCAAACACACCAACAGGTAACGAGGAATCGGCTTATTTCTGCATTAAATAAAAATGATGCCATCTATGCAGAAAATTAGATGAAATGTTAGCGGAGGACAATCCTTTTTTTTATGGTTTTACGAACGCTAACAATGTTTTTGATTAAGAAATTGAATTTTGATATTTTAGATAAAGATTCACTCGTCAATGAACGTACAGCCGAGTCACTGAAACGTTTAAAATCTCCTCAGCTTATTCACAAGTTTCATGATAACTCTCCACCTAGGCCGTATTCTCCACTAAAATCATCAGTCAGTGTTGCAGGTTCTATGTAAGTGCCTAGTTCACTGTTATTTTTTGCAAAATATCAGTTAATGTCGTTAAGCTCTTTGACTGTTTTTTGCCAGTGATTGAAGCAGTAGGCTGTTTATTCTTCACTTGATATTTTGCATTCATTCAAGTTTATAGGTATTTAGCATTGTATGCAGGGTTCATTTCTATTTAGGTTTTGGAGATTTCTGAATTTTCTTTGGATTTTATGTTTCAGCTCTTCATCTCTAATTGAAAAACCGTACACGCACCGTTCAAGGACTGGATTGTCTGTTTCTCCTACTAAGAACGATTATCCACCAAAAATGAGGTAAATGAATTGCGATATTGTTTACGCGAATCATTTGTGTCTTTGATTTTGATCACTTTGAATAGCTTATTGAATGATTTTTTTTCGTCTAAATGCACTCGAAACATGCAGACACTAACAGCTTTATTTTAGGAAGAAATTTACGGGCTGTGAGCCTTTAGATCCAAAAACAATGACTATGCAGGATTTAATTTTCTGGAACCCGAAAAATGAAAAAGTAACCACCTCCTTTTTCTTTCTTTCACTTTTTGTTAATGTCTTTTGCTTCCATTACAAATCATAGAAAGAAAATGTTTTCATTTTTTTTTTGACTGTTATATGTCGTGATCATGACTGGCAATTACTGCGTTTTTCCTATAGTTAAAGCGAACTCTTCATTGTAGAGGCTACATGATGATTCTGGAAAGAAAAAAAAGGAAAATGTAGCAGATTTGGAGATTATGGGAAAAAATGATGTTGAAACCAAGCAGAAAAACATTCAAAAATCTGCTTTTGCTGCTCCACAGGTAAGCGATTTATTTCATACTCTCATTTGATTTTGGTAATGTTGTAATTATGATTACCATTTGTCGTGACTTCAACGGTGTACTGCCTCAAAGTTGGGTAATTAAACCGTTTGTTAATGAAGCAAACAAATAAACAATGCACAATTACGATACGAACATATAAAATTAATAATACTTAGCGTAAACATATAATGTAAAAAATAAGGAAAGAATGGAGAGGAAAAAAAGCGGCAGCCGAGAGGTAGAACGTTGAGATGTGAGAATGGGATGTTGATTGGGATACCTGGGAAGGATTGAGAAAGACATACGTTGGAAAGTCTAGGATGAATATCAGTGGAATACGTGGGAAAACCGGAAACGACAGTATTAGTAAGGATATGGTATAGAAGGTGGAGTTTGCAGGAATAGGTCGATACTACATAGACACATCGGAGGGATTAAATTTTGTGGTTATCGAAGGTTCAAAAATGAGGTCAGATATAAAATATCATTTTTATATCGAATTCGCAAGAAATGATCCAAAAGTTCGGATAATTTTTTAAGGAAAGAATTATCAAACAACTACCACATATTGAGATGCATTATCATTGATCGAACATCAATTTATTCTTGCCATTTGTTGATTCTTTATTTCATCGCATTTTTTTCGTTTTTTATAACATCACGGAAAAAGTTTTACAGGTTAAAATAGCAGCAGATGGTTCTTTGGTTATCGATGAGTCGAGCTTGACAATTACAAAAGAAAATGATTCAAATGTTTGGGAGACAGTAGAGGAAGTGGGTTACCTGATGTTTACCTTAGAAAAATACAATTTCACATGTTATAAAAAACATAAGGTTTCGTTGTTTCTGAAGGGAGGGGAAGAAAGCAATTTTTCTAAATATAGATCTGAGTTTTAAAGTTGATTAAATGTTTGAGCAGAATTGGTTTCTTTTTATAGGACTATACAAATAAGAAACTTAATTCAATGAGCTTCCGAAAAAGGCCATTCTCTAGAGGTAATCCTTGGAGTGAATTGGAAACCGATCTTTTTTATGATATTTTAAGGTAATCAATTTCAGTTTTATTGTGATTCTAAAATAATCTCATTTTTTAGTCTGGATAAAATTGTATTATTTTTATAAGTTGATTTTCAGTGAGATGCGTTTTTATATTACTTTGTCTTAATGCAAATGTTTCAGAGCCACAGGTCCAGATTTCGGGCTAATGCATGAGTTCTTTCCGTCTCGAACACGATTGGAATTAAAAGCCAAATATAATCGCGAAGAAAGATTTAACTGGACTCGATTAAATCAGGTATTTTTTGGTCAGTTGGACATGGACAAAGGAAATGGATAGTTGGTTATGAAAAGAGTTTCAGGCTATGGCTGTACCAACGTTATTATCCGACGCTTTATATTCGCATGCGAATGAAATCATCGACAGGATTAAGGAGAAAGAAATCAAGAAGAAGGATTTAAAATTATCGAAAAAGAACGGCGCTAGTAGTGAAACTATGAACGAAGTAACAAACCTTGATTATGCTTACCCCATTTATATTTATAATTTGGAAGGATCAAATTCTTTTGAATTCACATTGGTTGAGATTACTTTTCCCACTCACTGGATTGTTTATATTTTGCGTCAACACTTTTGCATCAAATTTTAAAAATCTCTTAAGGTTGTTTGGAATGAAGAAGAAGCGGATTTGGAAGCGGAGGCTGAAAAGGCCATTTTGAGGTTGCTAGAAGACGAGTAAGTTATTCGGGTTATTTAAGATTCTATTTAATGGAATAGTTAATACAAACGAAATTTCTTTAGACAACAGCTCAATGGCTTGTCTGAGAAGAAACCACGCAAACAGAAGGTAGTTGCTCAAAAAAAAATGAAAGATGTTTTGTTAGATGAAGTCGCGGTGGAAGCTATTTCAGTACTGAAGGGAAAGAAATGCGAAAGGAGAAAAAATGAACTAAAAAAAATATGTGTAACAGCGTTAAGTATGTTTTCAGTTCTGCAATTCATCAAGTTTGTCCAAAAATTGTTTGACTGTTAACGTTGCAGATAATCATGAAGAGATTTCATATTATTTTGTGCACAGGAATTACGAAAATTTTCAGGTAAGCTTGACGATGATTTTCCAAAATTTGAAATTTTAATTGATGAAAATATCGATGGTGTAATGGTGGAAGCAAAGGGAAGCTCTAAAGGTCAGCCACTCGTAAGGATACCGCTGGGAACTATTCCGAAAGTTTTACGTGCAGATGAAAAACATCCGCAACGAGTATTTTTTGATTGTTCTGCTAAGCGAAACATGGCGGCACGACATTACATCTTACAGCATCAAATGGGTCCCGGAAAACCGACTACTGGTTATCTTCATTTGTTTGGAAGCACGTCGTAGTATCGTGAATACTTTTTAATCTGTCTTGTGTGATGACCTGGTTTTTACTTAAATTGTGGCTCTCTCTCTCTCTCTCTTTGAAAGTGCGTGCTTTATTAATATTTTTCTAGTTTAGCTTTTTTTTAATGTGGCATGGTTTTCATCTAGGAATGGAAGATGCAGCTTCCCCACGTGTATTTTTTACCTTCTTGTTTCTTATAATGTAAATGATTTTAGTATTTTCAAATATTTGTACTTTGAGAATGTTTTATAAATAATTTTTGATCTTGCAAATTGATATTCAAAGTACAATTTCCGCATTTAATGTGTGAACATTGTATCATTTTTTCTGGCAAAAAGTTTATTGGGTGAATCGAATTTTCATCAACTTTTTATATTTTTATGGAGGTGTCATTTATTGCTTACTTTTCTTGTTTATTTTAATTTTGACATTGCAACCATTTGCTTGTAAATCATTTCTTCTTTCTAGGTTATATGTAATCAAGAAAGCACTTTGTATTACATTCTGTATTCCTTCTTGTATGCTACGGAGATTTTCAAAATTTTGGCAAAGTTCACGTGTATTTTCTGAATGTATGTGTTAATAAATTTTTAATAACAACAATTAAGGATGTGATACGATCAGTATTCACTTTTAATTGATTTGTAAGGAATCGCAAATGCAGGTGTTCTGATGACCTTATAAAAGTTGAAGACTGCAGATAATGTTGTGCATATGTGGCAGTCAGAAGTGGAACGAGCGAACGGGGGGTTGTACCTGATGGAAACTGCTCCGTGTCACTCGTGTTATCTGATAACACAGCATTCATACGACACCAAGATCGATGCCAGTGGTCTTTTGTGCGATCAGAATTGGTCTGCCCCGTGCAGGGCGTTCAAAAATTGCCTACAGCATCCGTTTTTCAGGAGCTGCGGCGGGCAATTGGGTGAAAGTTTTCAACCAGCAATAAACGCACCTCGGCTAAGCCTCATTGGTCACGTTATCGCCACTGCGCAAAGCTGGCGACAGGTTGGTGGTTGAGATACTCATGTTAGGTCGTTGGCAATGTCCAGTGGGTTAACAATAAAAAAAGACGAGCAGAGAAAGAGGGCGAAATAGTATAATTATTGAATAGACATTGGGAAGTGAGAGATTTAATGTTTTAATGCGTTTTGATTTTTCAGCAGCAGTTGAAATTAGATGAATGAAATAAGCTTAGACGATGAATATCATAATTTGAGAAAAAATGAATGCTTAAAAATTTAGTGTAAAATGCGCACAACAGTAACTTTATATGTTAATATAGTGGTTATGAAGGGTTTTGATTGTGCGCCGAACATTTTCACGGACGATCTTCTTGGACACCTGCCAGATTGCCATGTCAACCATAGCATAATTTTTCATTTACGTCATCAGTTCCTACCATTTTTCTTATTACGCATACAATTAATTAATTATCCTTAAATAAAATTCTCAACGCTTACTATTTGGTGAATCGGAAAATTTAAATTTCCACCAATTTTTTTTTGTTAAATTTCACATTGATTTGTTGCAATATTTGCAGATTATTTTAGTTACAGTCACTAATTTCAACATGGCAACAGTTGTAGAGATGACTATTGAGAAAATTGACGAGGTCAAATCTCGGCTTGGAAGGTATGTTTGTAATTTTATGCATTAATTATTGATAAACTGTTACACTGAGGCTAGAAGGCTTATCAATTTTTGTACAACAGTTATATAAACATTTTTAAATTATGGATAAATAGGGAATAAGGATGGAAGGGTAAAATAGTGATTTGGAATATATATTCATTAAACTGAATACGAATAGTGTGCGATGGAATTTAAGTATGAAAAGCACGATGGAGCAGAAATTTTGCAGTTAGGCATGATTCATCAATGGCATTTTGATTTATAGGTTCTAATTGATTTTTCACTTCTTCTCCAGTTTTCCTTTTTTTAAAATGTTTCTTACTTTTCATGCTTTCTAGTTTGTTTCTTTTGTTAGTATATTTTTGCATGCTAATTTTCACATATTTATTTTTGATTTCTTGCAGTTAATTTTTTTTTCGACTTATAATTTATCTATACTGTCATGTTTTTCGTAAATTTTTCTTTTTTTATCGATGTTCTTATGTGTTTAATTATGATTATGCCAGATTAAAGGCAAATTATACAGTGTTGCAAGTGAATATTAACACATCTCTTATGAAAATGAGTGGAGCAGTTAGTTGAAAGAGAGGAACATTAGAGAACACTTAAATTGCGTTTTACAGTGATATAACACTTTCCGTCGGAAAAACTGAGGCTTTCTTGAACTTGGAAAGTATTCGTTATTATAAATTTCAGAGTCATTTAGGGAATTATTTGTTGCTTTTTCCGTAAACTTATAATGACTATATTAATTCCCAGTGTTCAATTTGCGTAAATACTTTTTGCGTAGGTGTAGGAATGAAGTTTGAATTTAGTCCCGAGGAAACTTTATGGTGATTTTTGAATTTTATTATGAACCTGATCGTTTTATACGCTTTAACAGATCGCTGGGAACGCCAATGCGATTACGGGATCTAATACGTCAAGTACGAGCAGCTCGTACGATGGCTGAAGAGCGAGCTGTTGTTGATCGAGAAAGTGCGAACATTCGAGAGACATTTCGCGATGATGACAGCCCATGGAAATGTAGAAATATTGCGAAACTATTGTATATACATATGCTAGGTTATCCGGCTCACTTTGGGCAGGTAAATAATAAATTTTAAAGATTTTAATTGGTAATTTATAATGTAACCACTTTCGTTGGTGCTTAAAATAGGTTCCTTTGCTTTGCTATTCTCACATTAAATAACCCACGTATTACGAAACGGTAGTAAGCACTTTCATCATTCTGTACTTACTAAATTCTGTAATCTCGAAATCACTTCACAGATGGAATGCATGAAATTAGTTGCACAACCAAGGTACACCGATAAACGTATTGGCTATTTGGGTGCAATGTTGTTGTTGGACGAGCGTTCAGAAGTTCATCTTCTTGTTACTAATTCTTTGAAAAAGTACTTTTAACTGCATTGGTTCTGTTAGCATTATTTACTTGGCCTTATTCACCTTTTGACGTTGTACAATCTTTTTTTTTATTATTCTAACTGTTACGATCATCAAAATGTAAATCGTTTTCAGTGATCTGAACGCTTCAACACAGTTCGTAACGGGCCTTGCTTTGTGTACATTAGGTGCAATTTGTTCGTCAGAGATGTGTCGTGATTTGGCTAGTGAAGTTGAAAGGCTAATAAAATCTAGCAATACGTATATAAAAAAAAAGGTAATTTTGTATCAGGAAACATTCAGTTAGAGAACTTAGGAGAAATGCAAAATCACTTTTGCTTTTATGCTATACGCTAAATCGAAAATTGGACCGTGTTTGGAAAATCTTCAATGAGAATATTTTGAAAGATATCAGTTGAAGCATTATCGTATGTTCGATGTGAGCTTAACACTGAACGTAAGATTATACTCTGATTTTTTTGCTTTGAAATATTTTTTATCGAATTGATTTGTTAACTAAAATATTTTTGAAAAAAATTATTTAGGCAGCTTTATGTGCCTTTCGAATCGTAAAGAAAGTTCCCGAACTTATGGAAATGTTCATCTCATGCACGAAGTCACTAATTAATGAAAAAAATCATGGTAAGATTTTTACAATACAACTTTTTAACTTTGTGCATGTAAGATATTTTCCTGAATTACATAATGGTGAATTTTTTTTAGCTATGTTGTAGTTACTTACTTAAGATTTGTCAGGGACCTTTAGTTGGTTTGCTTTAATTTTAGTTTCCAGTAATATGCAACTTCACATTTTTTTTTGTTTTTATCGTATTAAAAAAAAACGATTAATTAAAAAGCCTGTATTACTTAATAAGTGTCATAACTAATGTTTTTGTCTTCATGACTTTGTAGGAGTGTTGATTGGTGGAATAACGTTGGTAACCGAAATGTGTGATAAGAGTCCTGACGTACTAAATCATTTCAAGAAAGTTCGTTATTGTAATATTTCTTCATTTCAAAACTGTTTCATCTGCTTTTTGATACTTCATCTCTATCTCCAGTTTGAATATTATGTTTTCAGGGATATATCAGCTTTCATTTTCTTATTGTAATTTACATTGTATTTTAGATGGTGCCTAATCTAGTCCGTATTTTAAAAAACCTTTTAATGAATGGATATTCACCGGAACACGATGTGACGGGAATCAGTGATCCTTTCTTACAGGTCATTTAGTACATTTATTATGTTCTTCCCTGATCTATTTAGCTTTTACATCCTTTTTCTCCACTGGTTTTATTCTTTGTTCAGTTTTAGTTCGGTAGGTTCAATACTTGCACACGTTAATCTTTCTTTGAATTCAGATTAAAATCCTGAAATTACTGCGGATTTTGGGGCGTTCTGATGCGAAGGCGAGCGAGGAAATGAACGATATTTTGGCACAGGTTTATGCGGAATTTATTGAACCAATATAAAAACTATCTTTAGCAGTCCGTCGCAGTGGTTTTAATTTCTAGCTTTTATTTTCACTTTCCACATGCTTAAAATTAACTATAAAAGTTAAGGTAGCTACGAATACGGAGACATCCAAAAATGTTGGTAATGCTATTTTATATGAAACAGTACTAACAATCATGGGAATACGGAGTGAAAGTGGGCTTCGTGTTCTTGCAGTTAATATTCTCGGGAGATTTTTATTAAATCCTGATAAGGTAATATTTTATTGATAGCTATTTTTAAATATAAAAATATGAGTGGGAGATTATGAAATTGAAAATGAGCAAGGTGATACACTGCTTCACTAGCTGTGTTTTTTTCTAGAATATTCGCTATGTTGCTCTGAACACGTTGTTAAAAACAGTCTTCGTGGATTATAATGCAGTTCAAAGGCATCGTGCAACAGTTGTTGATTGTTTAAAAGATCCGGATGTATCAATTAGGAGGTTTATTTTGAATTTTTAATTTTGGTTTCGAATTTCTTGTTGTGTTGTTACTATAATTATTTTTTGAATTTTTCTGTTTTAGACGTGCTATGGAACTTTGTTTTGCTCTAATCAATCAGACAAATATAACAAACATGGCAAAAGAAATATTGATATTTTTGGAAACTGCCGATCCGGAAATTAAAGCAGAATGTGCCTCAAAAATGTACATTGCTACTGAAAAATATGCACCGAATTATGGCTGGCATCTTGATACGATGATCAAAGTATTGAAATTGGTAAGCTTGTTTTATGAAATATTTTGAAATTTTACATACAATCATATATTTGTAAATTTTTTCTGAAAAGGAAATTTTACTTTGATCTGGTTTGTGGTTTGTTAAAATTGTTCTGAAATTAGATTTTTTTTACAGGCAGGTAATTATGTGCCTGACGAAGTAGTTTCATGCATGATTCAGTTAATTTCATCTCACTCGGAACTACAGCGGTATGCAGTCATACAACTTTATCGAGCCGCACAAGCTGATGTTGTTAATGTCCAGCCTTTGCTACAAGTAAGTCATGTAGTTATGAGTGAGTGTAGACACTTGTTTTTGAGCAAAAAAAAAAAAACTATTGTGAGAGGTGCATTGTTTATTGAGCATAGGGATGATTAATATTGCGAATGTCGATCAGGATTTGGTTTTTCAAAAATAAGTTTTATTGAGTGGTACTAGTAGAAGCTTACATGCTTTTGAAAGAAACTTTTGGAGTAGTTTCTAATTTTTCTCGATTTAAGGTAGCGTTTTGGACGATTGGTGAATTTGGTGATATAATACTACAGTTGAATGATGATGATTTAGTCAAGGTCTGCTTCGAATATACTGTATAGGAATACGGTTTTTGGATTCGACTATTGCAAAACTTTATTTATAAAAAAAATCTGTTTTCTTTTAACATCTTTGGAGTTTTTTTCATCCACTTTTTTCAAAGCTGTTCTTATTGGTTCTTGTTTAAAGGTGGAGGAATCGAATATTATTGATCTCTTTGAACGTATACTACCAAGTAATTTGACAAGTACTGTGACGAAATCATATGCTTTGACAGCTTTAGCTAAACTGGATACAAGGTTTAATGAAACAAATAAGTATGTTGTTTGAAAAAAGTTACTCATCTTTGTCAGTGCTAAAAGAATAATGTATTTTCGAGTTTTTGGCTATTCAAGATCTGCAGTCATTCGACTTTTATTGTTTTTCACTTTGTAAATTTTTTTTTCCAAAATAGCGCGCATTTTTTTACAGTCAAATTCGTCAGATGATTAAGTCGAACACGGGTCATCTCCATCTCGAACTTCAACAAAGATCAGTTGAATTTTCACGTTTGTTGAACTACGGAGAATTGAAGTAAAGTTTTCCTTAATTTTTTCTAAAATACCCAATTATAGCTTGGTTCAGTATATCATTGAACATCTGTAGTAAATTTGGTGTATTTAAGAAGCAAAGTTTTAAAAAAATGTCCGAATATCGCAATGATATTTCAAAGCCTGAACATATTTAAAACACTCCTCTCCCTGTTGTCGTATAACATACTGCTGAAAATGCGGCAGGGCTGTAAAACGATTTTTTTTAAAATTAATAACATTCAATCTTTTATGCAGATTAGGCCTTTTGGAAAGAATGCCTATTATTACACACAACACATTGAATGCAGCTGCGCATCCAGTTGAACGGGATAGTGTCGTAAATGAAAGCATTACAACTAAAAACAAGTCAGAAACTACTAATTTGCTGGAAATCCTTGAAGCGCCACCATTGGTGGAATCTCTAGAAAAATCGGTAATTGTTTTAGCATTTTGTCAAAAATTTTTCCGTTATGTTTATATCTGTTTAGTTTTTGCTGCCGAAGTATTCAATTTTAGAAAGCTTCGGATTTGTTTGATTTAATGAGCTTGGATTTAAACACTAATGGCTCAGTACCTCCAGAAGTTATGAATGGCACGAAAACGATTGATTTGTTTGACGGTAATTTATTTCCGTAATTGAAACAAAATTTCTAAATCCAGAGTATGAAAGTGACTCCTGTCAATTTAATCAACTTTTTTCTTCTCATTCTATTTGTTTTTTGCATTGCTCTGAAGAATCCGCTTACTTTTGAATCTCTTCGAAATACGTTTCTATTTAATTTAAATCTCATCCATTTCTATTTTTCGCTTATAGGTTTGATTAATTATTCTTCGACAAACGTACCCTCAAAAGCAGCTACTTCAATTCTGAATGATTCGGACCCGTTTGACTTGTTTTCGATGTATGTTTGTGCATGAAAGATGTTTTGGAATAATTAACTGCATATTTGCATACATTTCGATTAATACCTTTTTCTGCATTCATCCAACTTTTCCCGAATTTTCTGATTTAGGAATACGTTCGAAAAAGCGTCACCTCCTTCAACAATGGCAATTAACACGAATGGCATCGAAGGAATTCTCTACGTTGATAATGCTTTCAATGAAGATAGTGTAGCAACTTTGAGGCTACTTATCACTAATAATAATCCGTTACCTGTTGAAGCTCTCAACTTTCAAGCTGCTGTAACTAAGGTTTCTTTATATTGGCATTTCCATGTCTCTTTTAAATCTGTCCGATATTAGTTTCAATACATCCACACACTTTTTGCATGTGTGGTTATGGTAATTTTTTCCAATTTCTCCAAATTTTCTGTTTCTTAAATTTATCTACTCTTCATTTCATTCGTTTTTATTTCATTTACATAGCTGGAAATAAAAGGATTTCTTGGTTCGAATTTAATAAATTTCCATGACAAATTTATAAAAGTAATGACAGGGACGGATAAAACCATGTTAACTTTGCTATTTTTTCCAGACTTTTTGTATCATTGTAATGCACGACTTTCAGGCATTTCAAATAGAATTGTTGCCTCCGTCTAGTTCAAATTTACTGGCCAATCGGCAAGGCTCGATTATACAAATGATGAATATTAAAAAGATATCATCTACTCATCCAGTAAGTTTTTCAGGAAGTAAGCCGTCACATCAAATTCATGTTAATGAATTTAGTATTTTTTATATTTTATTCATTTTTTATATTTTTTTAGTTTTTCAACGAACTAACAATACTAATTGCATTTTTATTTTATCCTTTTTCAGTTGAAAATGAAAATTAAAGTTTTCTACAATATTGATGGTCGACAGCAATTAATAGAATCTGTTGTGTCAAAAATTGAAGGGTTAAGCTGATACGCTTCATGAAAAATAAGACTATACCATTATCTGTTGTGTTTATATGGTATTCTTTTAACAACAAATGCTTATTTAGCGTAAATTAATCATTAATATTTAAAGCAGTTCTTCAAATGCTAAGCATCATGTAGTGGAAGTTCTTCTTGCGTTTGGATTTTCATATTTTATGTCTCTTTAGTTGTGAATGAAAATAATATTTCGATTCCGCGGATCTAATTCAAATAAATTTCATGCGAACTTTATAAGGAAAGATCATACTTTGAACTGAGATGTTTTATAGAGAGGTGTAAAAAATAGTTTTGTTTAGGATACATATTCTTCATGTTTGATTTTGGTAATTTCTTTCCTCAGATGGACAGATAGAATTAGCCGATAAAAAATAGTTTCCTGTTATGTTTTACTTCTATAAATCAGTGAGACGGAATGTGGTTTATAATCGAATCATATGAAAATTAATTTCTTCACATGTTTTCTCATTCATTGATTTTTGTCTTCGTTAGGAACCAATAGGTTGAGATCATAGTGCCAAAATTTTTAGTTTGTTAACCCAGTACATTTCTTTTTTTTCATGGGAACAAATTCTCTTTCTTTATCATTCATTAGTTTAATAATAAGAGCTTGCTTGTTGCTAAAAATATAACTACCATAAGCATGTGTTGGATAAAATTTCAGGCTGTTTTTTTGATCTGTGTGCAACGAATATTTATTATTTCAACTGGCAGCTCTCAAATAAGTTCATCGTTTGTGATATGTGTAGATTTTTTTTGTTACGATTTTTGATTTCCATTGTGTTTTATTCGATTTCTAGTTCCGGGTGTATGATTTTGTAGATAACTGAGCTTGTAATAGTTTTTTTCCATTTATTATATTTGTTCCAATTAAACTGATACCGAAACATTCGAAGTTTTTATCACGGTTGTTTAATTTTTGATGAACATTTCCGTTTCTTTCTTTGATTGTAAATTTCCGTCAACAGGATGTTGCAAAATTCTTTTTTGAGTTTTCAATATCTGTACCATTAACGCACGTAGTTTGCTTTCGGTTGTTCTTGTTGAGTTTATGATTTTTATAATTAGGCAGCTGTTAGGTACCTTGGCCTTGAGCCACTAATCTTATGCTACTCTTCGTGATATTTCCAGATAAAAAATGTTAAAAAAGTGACGAGGTAGAAATTGATCATTCTGAAAGCCCTAATAATAGTGGGGACAAATTGAGCTTGTGAGAATTTCAAGGCTGAATTCACATCCACCTGTTTTCTATTTTGATTTGTATTATGCCATGATTATACTTCACTTCTCTGTCGTGTTTGTTTATCACAGACTAAACGAAATGTTATCGGTGAGGGTTTGATCAAAAATATGGTAGGAAAATTGTATTCCAACGTTAATGTACTGTTGGGTAGCCATTTTGAGGTTTGATCTGTTTCTAAATTTCATAATATATGATCGCGGTTTCATAATTTTTCCTGAACCAGGTTTCCCATCTGCTGTATAAATGCAGGAAAAATCAACGTTCTTCCAATCAGAATTTAAACAAAAACAGCAGTTATGTCGAGGTTCCTTGAAATACATTCAATGTTACGTGATCTTCGCAAATTGATTATTTGATTCCTTGTTATACCAATAGTAAGCATTGTTTGTTTCGTTATTTGTCATTAGTTTTGCCAGAGAGAAAAATATCGAACTTTGAGTCTTTAAACTTGCTCAGAATTCTATCGAACAAACTTAAAACGTTTCATCTAGCTATTAATTTTTTTTCTTTTTTGAAGTTTTGAGAATATGAGGTAACTGTTGTCGCTGAATGTTGCAAAAAATGCATGTGTGCTGGTAGGTATTGGGTTACTGCTAGTTCCTGCGTTATTGATCATATGATCAAATTATGCAGTTTTGGTTACAAAATAAACGGAGATAATTCATTTATGTAAATAATAAAACACTCGGAATCATTAACATAACAACTTGAAGTGAGAAGATTGTAAACAATGAAAGAGCTATTAAACGTAAAGGCAGTGTTGTGGATCATCTTATTTAGGGGGAGATTAATGTGTGATGTTTCAAAATGATAATTTTACTTAGCAAGCGAAGGCGACACAGTGTGTTAGTCTGACGCTAGAAGTTGAATGTACCAAAGAATGTTATGGTTAACAGAATTGACTTATGATAATCCTGTAGGAGAGAAGCGATGATTGGTTTATTCGTTGTCGAATAATGAACACAGAAAAAAATACTTTTATTTAGTTAAGGTAGAGAATTATTATCCAACAAATATAGCTGAGGTCAATACATACAGATCAGGATAAGAAGACGGTGGAATTAGCCAGGTAGCAATGAAAAATTTTGAGAGGAGTATCGTCCAGCAATGATACGACTTATACATACTGTGAAATGAGGTGGCTCCAAGATGTATGTGAGAAATTAGCTGTACAAAGAGATGAATCATTCCAGTAAAGATTACATTTAAAAACTGATTCGGTTTTTCGACAAACAGCACTACCTTTGCAATAAAATGCAGTGAATTTCCGTAAAATTGTGGATTCACACATACCAAATCTGCGACCTCGCTCAGCGGAAATGACGCACGAGACAACGGATTACCATAACAAGGCTAAAACCTGGTTCAATCAAATTTAATAGAGGGAGAAAGTTAATGCAAAAATTGTTGAATATTTTCAATTTATACTGAGATATATTATCTTTCTAATATTATTTTCAAACAAAGTTCCTACTAATCAGCAGGAATGATCTAAAAAAGCATTCAATCTTACACCAGTTTCTGATTTAGGATGAAAAACAAGGGGTTTTCCAAAAATTTATCATGTTAATTTGAATGATGGGTAACTCAAATAAATTCAAACAACTAATGAAAAACAGAAAAACTCACCTCAAAGCTGTGACAATCCCAGCCGGCATAAATTTCCCCGATTGGTAGAAACGACTACCCATTACGAGCGTAAGGCCAGAGCTAACAACTGGAAAACACAATATGAATAAAAATTAATGTAAAAAAAAAACCTTATATAATAAGATATTGAAAAAATTCCTGCTCCACTTGTAAAAAAATGTCTAAAAATTTTTAAGATTAACCTGAACTGTTAAAAACTCTCGAACCTACATCTGTCAGGTCATATCACAAAACTCAAAGGTGGTTCTTGGCATAAAGAAAAAAATTCTTCAAAAAAAGGCTTTTTATCTGGAAGTTTCGATGTTCAGGTCATAGTTAATAGAAGTTTTCACCTCATCCTATATAACAATTCAAACCATAAAATTCATATAATTAAATCTGAATGAAATTTACCTAAAAGCATGGGATTATTGTCGAATGCAGCAGCCACACCTGCAGCACCACCACATACTAATCCAGCTGTTAGAGATGCGGTACTACCTAAAAAAAAATCACTGATTATTAAGAATGATTTCAAATAATCAAGCAACTCTGCAAGATAATTGAGGTTATTAAAATGACCTGATTTGACATAGCCAAGCACACCTCCAGCCACAATAATACCTGCATAGATGAGACCTGTTATATCACTCATATTTGCACCTGGAAAATGCATGAAAATTTATATTGCTTGTCTTTCACGCAACTCTAACTAATCAAAAACGACGTTATCAATACCATGAAACTTATATCACGTAAGATTTATGAGAAAATATTTGGTGAACACCAAAGAAATGAAATTTTTAAAACATGACAGAGTGTGACAACAAAATGGAACGATGGCGACATTGTGATAAAGTAGAAGGTAAAAGTCCTGCGATGAAAAGGTCAGCATTTCTCATAAATCTTACGTGATATAAATTTCATGGTATTTCAACCTGATGACTTCCACAATCACCAACTCACAACCCGAACCCAATTCTCGAGTTTACATTGTCCATTTGCCGACACATTTTCATGCAACGAATCATGCAACGTCGCATGAACTAAACGGCGGAGAACTCGTACTTGTACCAAAACCTGAATGGATCACTTACACCATCCTTTGACATCGTCGGAGAGTACGAAGAGTGCCACAAGGTAGGTAATTAATAAGGGGCGCCCAATGAAGGAGTGCAGTTTGGCACGAATATCATTGCCATTACCTGCCACTATTTGAAGTAAACCTTTGAAGGCTTATAATAGCAGGTAGCTTTTGTTAGATTCATCTAAGTTTTTCACCAAATTGGAAAGATCTACCTACCTTAATCTACCTATTCGAAAAAATTACCTGAAGTTTAGATCACAAATAAGAGCCTAATTCCAGGATCCTTAAACTCAAAGCATAGGATGAAAAAGTATTTTAGGTAACCTCAAGTACCAAGGTAATATTTTTAAAGAGTTGACTGTGTCATACTTACATTTGCTTGTAATTTCAATTGAAATGTGTGAAATTCGTGGTGACAAAGGTCATTTGAAGTCGACAGAAAGGAGTAGAAAGTTTCCTTCCTGTTCAATGTCACTGATTTCTTTCATTCATTAAAAAAAAAGAAGTGGAAAAAAACAATTAAAATGCAATTTGAAAACTTTCAGCAAAAATCTATAAATTTCATTAAATTTTCAAACCTTTTTTTTGTGAATGAGCTTCAATACACCAAAATCTTCAATTTTTCCCAAAAATTTTTTTCAGAAAATTTAATCCAAAAATTTTTTCTCTTCTTGGAAAATAAACATATTCAAGGATTTGTGGGATTTTTCACAAATTCTTCTAGCTAATTTAATCCAAAATTTTTTTGTTTGTAAAATAAAAAACAATTAAATCAATGTTAAAATAATTTTTTTTTAAATTTTTGTTGTTTCTTTTTTAGAATAAATTTTTATTTCACTTAAATTTATGAATTTTTAAAAATTCCATCAAAATAAAATTTAACTTACTTTTAAAAAGGCGTGGTTTGGTTGGAATTTTAGTTTTAAAACTTGGTGATGAAGAAACGTTACATTGGTTGGAGGCAGGTAGGCGACCTTGATGTCTTCGAAGAAAATATTGGAAAGGTATGGTTGCCACCCATTGAGAAATGTTCTAAATTATCCATTGCGTTTACATACCAAGGAGATAGACCGAAATTTTCCCGCACTGGAAAATGTTTTCAATCATCAATCATATCACTTTGGATATTTCACCAAATTTGGCAATGCCTTTAATCTATTCGGCAATATGCCTTTAATCCATTCGGTAATATACCTTTAACTCACCTAGCAAAGCCTCAAATCACTTAAAATTTCCTTAATTCACGTAGCAACGCCTTTAATTCACTCAGCAATGCCTTTAACTCACCTAGCAATACTCTAACTCACGCAGCAATGACTTAGGAATACCTCAGCTCACTCAGCAATGCCTTAGCTCACTCAGCAATGCCTTAGCTCACTCAGCAGTGCCTTAGCTCACTCAGCAATGCCTTAGCTCATTTAGCAGTGCCTTAGCTCACTCAGCAATGCTTTAGATCACTCAGCAATGCCTTTAACTCACCTAGCAATACTCTAACTCACGCAGCAATGACTTAGGAATACCTCAGCTCACTCAGCAATGTCTTAACTCATTGTTGGAATCCATGGAAGAAGAGCAGACGATGTCCAAAGACTGTCTCCGATTGTATTTTATTTTATTATTACAAATTTATCAGTTTCTTTTAAAAAAAAAAAAATCGTTTGGTTTCTTACTGTATTCGAAATAAATCAATTGTTGACAAAGTTAACGTGATAATTGATAGTTTATGCTTGAAAATAAATTGAATAAAAATATCACGTGCAAAAATATTTGCTATGAATTTTTTTTCAATAAATAATTGAAAATTTTTTGGGAAATGTTATTAAAATTTTTACATTGCCTTTTTTTTTCCTCATTCATATTCTTCGTAAATTTCTACATCACAAATTTCAGGTTTTTTTTTCTGTAATTTTTGTTTAATCATTTTTTAATGTTTTTAAATTTTCTAATTTGAGAAGTTTAATTTTTTGTAAATGATGTACAAAAATTTAAAATAAGTTCAAATAGTTCTCATCAACCATAGAAAAAATTCACTTTTTTTTTGCTTTCAAGAAAAAATTTTATAGTTTATTTCTGCATTCATGCTAAATTCTTTTATTGATTATTTTAATGATTTCTTTATTATTATTTTTTATTAATTAAAAATTTTGCTTTTGATAACTAACTATTGTTCCATTTGATAAACCAAACTGAAATAATTGAAATGAGCTTTAGTAGTTCAATAAATGCATTTATAAGTTTGCTAAGAAAGTTTAATAATTCTTAAAAAATTTGAGGTAAATATTTCGAAGGAAAAATTTTCCAGCAAACTTCCCTTCTTTTAATACAGAGCAAAAAATATATTTATTTGGAAATTTTTAAACTAGAAGAGACCAATTGCAAATTAATTAGCAATGCTAATTTCTCCTCATATGCTTAGCTTACTATATTTGCTGAGTTTAATTATCACGTAATTTTAATGAAGCTTAATTAACAAAATTTCGTTTACATTTTTTTTTTTTGACGAATTCTTAGTAAACTACCCGGTGGAGCTAGTTTACTAAGAATTAAAAAGGTTTTAACTTTGTTAAACTTATCAGTGGAAAGTTCAAGCAGAAAAAAAATGAGTAGGCTAATTACAGGGCGGAAGAAAGGGATTGTAACAGATAAAAATGATGAAAGTATTTGTTAAACTGTTAAACTTCGCTGATTCCAAAATTTTTGAAGTTCAATCGTACAAAAGTTCCAACTAGCATATTCAAAGTTTTGTCGAAAGTTCTGTTCAGCAATCCCGAAAATTCACTAATCCTGAAATTGATACACTTCCAATTACTGATTGATCCGTCAAAACAAATAATAATTCCAAATTTCTTTATCGAATTTCACGCTAAATCATGTAATAAATTTTTTATTTTTATTTTTTGAATTTGAGAATTAAAATTATTATTCAGTTATGGATAATTTTATTTAAATTTGAAATAATTATGATGATGCAATAAAATTTTCAATCATTTCAATCATTTCTCCATTCTATATAACACGCCAAGTCGTATCTCTCAATGGTTTAATTCTCCCTCAAAAAAAATTCGCCAAAAAATCGCAAAAAAAAATTCGCCAAAAAATCGCAAAAAAAATTCGCTAAAAAATCGCAAAAAAAAAATTCGCCAAAAAAAAAACTTCCAAATTAACACTTTTTTTTTTAGCTAAATGGTTTTTTTTTCACTCAAATTTCAATTATTTTAATTGTGATTCATATTAAAATTGTAATTGTGAAAAAACACGTCGTAAAAATAATTCATTCGAGAAATTTTTTCAAAAGCAATCAGGAAAATTATCCAGGAATGCATTATTTTTCTGAGAGGTATTTCTCATCATTAGCATTTTAATTTAGAACTTTTTATCATAAGTTAGGCTAAGTCATTTGCAAATGAGCAATTTTTTCGCTATGTATTTTCAACTTGTCAATAAATTAAATTTGATAAAAAAAAAATTAAAAGAAAATTTTTTTTTTTTTTACGCTAATAAAAATTCCGAAAAATGAAATGATTTTTGAATTTCTTTTTTATTTTATTTTTAAAATTTTTTGTTTCATTTTTTTTTTTTTGTTTTGGCGATAAAACAAAATTTGTTTGCGAAAATTTGACATATTTGATGGTATGTATGCTAATTATGCTAATATGTATGCTTACAGTTTTATTTAACCCTTTATTTCCTCAGGGAATTATATCATGTCAAATGTCACAACACATTTGCAATCATTATTCTATCCCACAATTATATTTAATCATTTAATCATGCTAATTAATTTGTTTAGTAATTTTTTTTTAATCAATGATAAAACTACAAAAATGTTATTTGAAATATGTAAAATTAAATGCTATAAGCTTCGAATTAATTAATTAAAGTGTGCAATGTATATTATGAATTTTTTTTTTTTTTGTTACTTTTGAAATTATTAATCAATTAATTCAAAAATATACGGTAATTGGACGAAATTTCCTGAAACTTTCCGGATAGTTTTTATCTGTCCGTTTTCTAGAAGAGATGATGTGAACATTTCTTTTCATCAATGTCACTTAAGGGGGGATATTTTAGGTTGGTTAAAATCGAGTGGTAGTGGAATATTCGAAGGAACATCATCATTTGATGTCGATGATGAGGAGGAATTGTTCAACCTTACATCAAATAATTTCACCAACAATTCGACGAAATGCCGGTGATGAGTCAACCAATCGAGCATTCAACTCTGTTGATAACTCAGTTAGCAGCAGTGTTATTGTGGATTTATCGAAAGCATCAGAACATGATGATCAATTGATTTTCCGAATTCGACGACGTCTGGAAGCATCACGACAAGGGATGCAGCAGCTCGAAGTACTCCGTTGTAAGCATCAAAAATTAATGCAGGTTAGGCAAGCTCGACGAATTTCTCAACAAATTTTCAGCACCTAGCACATCAATTCTTGAAATTAATATTTAATTAATGGAAAGGGAACAAATCGAACAAAACCATTGTTAAGAACAATTGAATTATGCATGCAACGCTAATAGTTTAGCTCAATTATTTCCTTATCAGAGTTGCATGAATTAATTTCGTTGTAAATTGACCTGTTAGATGACATTTGTCAAGGCTATATGAAACTTTCACAACAATGAACATTCCTGCAAAAAAAAAAAAAAAAAAAAAAAAAATAAAAAATAATTAATTTAATTTTT
>JABVXS010000549.1:0-28547 GCA_013365335.1 Madathamugadia hiepei
ATACTGGGATATACTACCTATTAGATCATACTGGGATATACTACCTATTAGATCATACTGGGATATACTACCTATTAGATCATACTGGGATATACTACCTATTAGATCATACTGGGATTTATTGCCTATTAAAACATTGATAAAAGTACTAGAAAGAGCTACAAATGAAATATTAAAAGGATTGAAGTTTAAGGAAAAAGTTAATTAGAGTAGAACATTTCAAGTAGAAAATTATTAATCAATTTGATATGTTCAGTATTAATTTAATCAACTAATAGTATTAACAACAGTTCGCAATAGAGAAAATTTACTCAATTTTGATACGGCGTAGATGGACAATCGAAATCGAGCTGTTCTTATCAGTGATAAGCTTGTTATGCTCCCTTCCAAACAATTCTTATCACAAATAATGCTTCAATTTCTTATCATTTTTATATTTTCGAAATGTCTGCTATTTCTTCAAAATATTTCTTTGTAAAAATGATCTTTCTCTCTCTCTCTCTCTCTCTTTTCCTCTATTTATCGTTCTCTGTCCTCTTGGTCCAGAAGGTTACAATGACGGAATCATTGATGGCAGATAATCTGTCAGTAAACCACCTTGTATCCTACTACAAGATCATAAAATACGACACCTGATATGCGACATGCGGCACCCATAAAGCATAAACATTAGTCTGGATAAGCTTTGCTAATGAGCGTGAAGGTAATGCTTGCCTCTGACATCGAAAGTGTCACGTATGTATATAATTTAAGTGCAACTTAATGTTTGACGCAAATTGCGAAATGTGTTGATGGTGGCCTTTAAGTACCACAATACAGTTCAGTTTTTTTGATAGGACGGAAGTGAAGAATGATTACTTGCATGGTGATCGGTTAATGGAAGGATCTTTTAATTGCAGCGTAAGCAGTTACGGGATAGGCAGTGGTCCAAGTGGAAGTGGCAGTTGGTCAACGCGTGGAGTCGGCGGCATCAGCGGTAATTCCTATCAGCAAGGCAACGGGATTTTTGACTCCAATCGCCAACAGGTTTGCCGCATAGTTCGAGCAATTTAAAATTGACTGAAACTGTATATTTGACAAGATTGAGTAAATGCAGTGTTTGTAGGAAAGATACAACTCTTATCCATCAGGTGGTGGAGTTTTCGGAGGTGCAAGTTGCAGTTGCTCGTCAGGATACGGTGGGATATTTGACAAGAGAAAATGATTTGCAGGTTTCTTTCATCAATCCATCTAATCAACAAAATATTCGTCAAATTTGAAATTAAATTCAATTTTCGATTTGAATTGTACCATTTGAATTTTGAATGCCATATTACTACCAATAATAATAATTATTATTATGCCAATAATAATTTGCAATTGAAATTAATATCTTCAATTGAAATATTTTGAAAATTATTAATTAATTAAATAACTAAACTAAACTTTTCAATCAATGAAGCAAATGAAAACGATGGAGTGAATTAATCAATGGAATATTTAATTTTTCAAATGAAATTTATCAAATCCGCAAATCATTTACATTCAAACCAAATTGTTTGAATTACACATTATCCATCGAAGAAGCAATAGAACACGTTTTGATGGCGTAATACGACGATGACCAGTTGACGGGGAACCGGTTTCCTCGTTGCCATCGTTAAAGCTTTCCTTGCAGAAGCGTTGTTTTTAGACGTCCGTTCATCTCCATCTATCCGTAGAAGCCGTTGGAAACAAGCTATTCAATGTGAAATGTTTAGGGAAAAAATTCCAATCGAGTGGTGGTGGCAATTGAATGTCACATACTGCTGGAAGAATAATTGAACTTGATTTTGTCAATAAATTTTAAAAAAAGTTGGAAATTTTCAATGATAACGGAAGTGAAAAATATGTGGTGCTTTAAATTAATTGAAAAAAAATATAATTTGAAGAAAAAAAAGTAAACAAAGAACGTAATGTTTTCACCAATCAATTTGTTTGAAAATTTTTAAAGAGAAAAATTGGTTTCTATTTTTGCAAAATCAATCAATTTCATTATTTCAATGAATTACGATGATCGTTTTATGCTTAATTTCACTTCGGTCATTTAAGGTCTTCTAAAAGTATGTATAAAGTGCATTGAATGATTCAATTTTTCAAATTTTTTTTCTAATTACATTCATCACGGACACAGAAGTGCTTTAATCTTAACTGACATTCACAAATATCAGATTATAATAATTTTTTAAATAAAAATTATAATTGAAAATTTGCAACTACTCAAATTTGAAGTGATAAGACAAATTTTCCAAATATTCGCTAATAATTCCAAAGTAATTTTATGCAAATTAATTTTGCTTTTGAAAATTTTGCTCTCTTATCAATTCCTTGATGAATTCTCCATTAGTTAAATGGCCATTTCATAATGCTAAGCAACATTTTGATTAAAATTGTTTGGTTGGTTTGATGAGTAATAATGGGAAGTCATTGTCAGAACACTATTTATGGTGGCGGCTTCGGCAGTGGCATCGGCGAACGACCACCTGTCCTCCTGTCCACTCATACCAAAGGTGTTGTGCTGCACTGAGCGCGTCTTGGACAAATGCTTCATGCACTGCTTCCATCACATCACCACTAAATGTCCACATAAAATTAAAAATTATAACGAAATAATCACATCGGCCATTGGATCTTATCGAAAGACAGAACCAAATTCCAACAATCAACAAGTTCGAACATTCATTTTTTTTTTTGAAATCAAAAAGTTGCATTACTATTTCGAATTTTAAATTTAATCGATCACAATTTCGTGATGAGAACTTTTCAATGGCAATGCTTTCATGCAGTCATTTTTTTTGTTGTTGATCATATCAGTGAAACATTTCATTTTTACTTTTTGTTTGGGAAAATTTTTTTAATCGGTAAACCGACAAATGCTGTTGAGCAGTAGGAATGAAGTTTGCAAATTTTAGATTAAAACCACTGCTCCAGCAATTACAGCCAAATTCACTCAGTTCACTAATGACAATGTTCATCGACAACCAACCAGAAATCCACCAATTTTCGCTGAACCAAACCCATCATCCCGGGAATTGGTGGAACTTTCGGAAGGTGATCATATCATTTCTGGATTATCTCCACGTAACCTCTCTTTCATTCCTTTCTTGTAAAACTGAAAACTTTTTCAATGCTTCTTCATATTTTTTTTAATTTTCAATATTTAATTGTAATATAATTTCTGTCATCTCAGAATTCATAAATCAGGTTGAAAATCATTTTTTTTAGTACCGAATTTCCAAGCTCATGGTGAACAAGTTTACTTGAATCACCGATATCCGATTACCAAAGTATCAGATTCTAATTTATCAAGTGATTGCGGTTTGGGCAGTTCTCGACCACCGTACTCACCGTGTTTGTCAAGAAAACTAGTTGATGAGCTATTCCTGACCTGTTGTCAACAACATGTAAGTCTAAATTTAAAAATTTTTGAAGCTAGCAAAATCATGTTAAGCCAAAAGCAAAATTGTTACAAAGATTTAACATTTACAGGTGCCATCAAATTGCGATAGCTTATGTACATACGAGCATCGCGAACACGTCGCAATGGAAACGCTTGTGGATGTTGTTCAACAGGATGCCTGCGATCTTAGGTTTCTCAGCAGTATCCTGTACTGCGCCAATCGAACCGCGATAATCGCAAATGTTGTCGTTTTCTTGGGATGGCATCACCGGAACTGGAAATTGGTGACAGGTAGTAAGCTCTCTCTCTCTCTCTCTTTCATTTGCCAATTTTTTAATGGCTCTTTCAAAATTTTGCAGCCGTTTTCACCACTTATTGAACATCTATCAATTTATTCAAATTCAGTTTCCTAATAATTAAGAAATTAGCGTAGATTGCACATGAACTTGATAAATTACGACAAAATATTGCTACTAATTATCATAATTATTTTTGGCAGATGCCTGCGTATGTGCAATATAGCTCAATCAGGTGATTGGATTGGAACTGTTGAAAAGAATAATTTGGTCTGTCTCAGCAACTGGAATGTTCTGATGTACTGTGCACGTGCTGGTTTACGTACTATAAACTAAAGAGATTGTGCCTTTTGAAATTGTTTCAAATCTATTCAATAATTAATCAATCATAAACGTAATTTTGATTGAACAAAATCAATTTGTAAGTATTGCTGGAAGTTTTTCGATTAATTAATATATTTGCAGTTCTAAAATCGTAAATTGCGATGAATCGAAATTATTTTTAAAACAAAAATGTTCGTCATATTAGCAGTCATGGCCAGGCTTATTTTGTTTTCTGATAATTCAACAAATTTTGACTTTTCGGTGATTTGGCAAAATTGGAAGAGGAAAACAAAGTAATTACAACAACAATAAGCATTTGTTCTGTTTTTTTTTTTCTTCCATTCCTATGTTATATTTTATTTATTATTGCCTTATTGTTCCTCCCAGAAAAACTCTTTGTATTTGTGAAAGTTTCATTTTTCTGCCCTTTCATGCGAACCTTTCCAACTTCATTTGCTAAATTTGGAATTGAAATCAATGGAACTTTGATAGTTTTTGTTAAAGCAGAAAAATAAAAATGAAATTTCTCAAATTTATTCACTTACAGTGTATCTAACAGATATAACTTTCGTCAACATCTTCTCCTACAATCCTAAATTATCTTTGTTTTTGAGTTATTGTTAAAATGCCTGCCATGGCCCTAAACTATTTTTTGTCAATTCCAATGATCTTGTTTGTCTGCCGTTGAAACTGTTAGTTTAAAAAAAAATGTCACATTTCTTCAACAATTTGCTTCGCCCTATCTCTTTCACATTCACTATACTATCCCTCACTTTTTCAAATTTTCACAATAAAAAAAAAAAATTTGAAGGTGAAACTGTTAGCAATTGAATGATTATGTTTAAATAATTAACTGTGTACGAAAATCAATGGTCCATTGCAACTTTACAGCAATCAAATCTGTTTCGTTTTTCTCCAGAAATTTCAAAATTCCCAGTGGAAGTTAATTTCTTTCATTTCTCCTCGTCCCTTTCACTCCCGACACTTTTCCTTGACCAAAGAGCATATTGTGAATTCATATAGTTGGTCATCCGGTTTTCTGAAGAAAAGCAAACCCATAATTCCGGTTCTGGCGATGCTAATAATTATTTAATTTGTGCTGATTTATCCCCTCCTGATATTTAAATTTGTCTTCACCTCCATATTTAATTAAACTTTAATTTGTGATATTCTTGACGATGTCCACACCCATCCATTCACAAGTATTCATGCTTGAGTCGATCAGTCCACAATTTCCGTCAGTTACTCATTCCGGTGAACTCGGAAATTCGAGAGCACTCTTGACTTTTGACCTTGCATCTTTCTTCAGAGAAGTGCAAGAATTCCAGAGAGAAAATTGGAAACAGCAAAAGTTGGAGACTTCCCGAATTTCGGTGTATCACTTATTAACTTGAAATTATTTAAATTTCATACTTTTCTCTTTCACACTGTTACTCTATTGTATATAATGCAGTCAAAAACTTCACACTTTATAATAAAATTTATTTTCAAAAACTGTCCAAATGGAAGGTTGGCGCCACAATAAAATTTGTTGAACTGTAAAGGATATGGAAAGTACTGCAGCATTGTGAGATAATATGCGACAGAGGTCAGGGTTACGAAGATTTGTTGATTTCAAAACACATTGAAATAAAATCATCGAGCCTGAAATGAAGCTTTCAAGTTGGGCGTAGCATTGGAAGAACTCTTCTCACTTTTACACCTCAGATTCATCTGTCATGACCCAGCAAGGCTGGACGATGATAACGAAATCCTAAGGCTGAAGGTTTTGAGAATGACTTTCTCCTAGATGGATGGTGTTGGGAGGAACCCGATTTAAGCTGTATGACAGATTTACATCATAATAATTCCAGACGAAATAAGGTTCATCTATATGGCATTCATCGATTTGCTCACTGTAATACTTTTGTGCCATATCTGATGGTCTTATCTGTTGAATTCAGAATTATTGCCTTTGTAATCATTACTGGCCGATTTACACGTTAAGTTTCATGTGACCCTTACACTAGCAATCAAAGAGTTAACTTCAGAATAGCATTCACTGCTACACGTCAAGTCAAATTTGCAATTAATTCAGTGTTCGCGTAAATAGATACTTTCAAACCTGAAATTTCAATTCTGTTTTATAGATTAATCGACTCTAAAGATGACAAAACTTTGATTAGAGAATGATAGAAATAAAAATTTTTTTTAACTTCAAAATTGCAGTTTAGGTCGATATGATTTTCAAATTCATAAGTGGTCATTCCAGAATGATTCAGTGAACCTTCATTCTATTCCTTACCCTTTAGTATAGATGTATGGGAGGGTAGGAGCGATTAAAAAAAAAATCCCCAAACTTGATTTTGTCGCAAACTTCTCCTTTTTCGGATGAAGCATCTAAGTGGGGCAGACGTTGAGGAAGTCTTCTTCTCCACCTACCAGGAATTGGTCGGGATCTCTCGGGGTGAAGGGTAGCAGCGAGGTACTACTGAGTTACTCGTTATCCTTCCACTCAGAACAGACCGTAAAGTAACCTTAGTGGCTATCGATTGAACTTGAAACAGAAACATAAGGAATTCACATGTTGGAATCAGAGACGCAGACAATAATTAAGGAATTCAAGTAAGACAGACATCAAGATTGTCATGCGAGCTTTCTTAAACTGTGTTTGTTGATGAAATTCTGGCATGTTGAACTTTGACCCATTTTTTTAATAAAATTTGAAGGAAAGAGCTGTGCTGGAATGCATCGACGGAGAAGGATATGCGGCCTATTATTGACCGCTCTGCTGTTCTCACTGGTCATTTACAAGGATGTGCATGTGACCGTCTACTATCTGTACAAGAATAATTATCATACTACGATATTGCGGAATATCACTGTCAGAAGACCTCATGGTAAATCATTTTGATTGTTTCCCCCTGAACAAGGAAATTCTTTAAAACTTTCCTTTCACAGTGTCTGTATGATCGCCGAAGTGAATGTTCTTTTCCGCAAGACTGCTGTTAAATGTCGCACTCTCACGGAATTAGGGAAACCTTTGGAGAAATACTCGTTATTCAGGAAGGGTTATTCCGGAATGCGAAACTGGGACTTTTGTTTTCATCATGAGTTGAAGATATTTTTTGTTGATCAAGTTTCAGGGAAATGTCTTGAACTTGTTGTTTTTGGAAAAAAAATCTTAACCAGAGCCACCGCTATAATTGCTTCATTAATTGTCGCTAACATGTGTCGATCCAACATTTTTCTCATTTCAGATCAAAATGCGATTTCGATAGCGATAATTACAGTCTTGCGGGATCGCAGTAATTATAATGAATATCGTTTAGCACAGGAAAGCTTCCAGTGTTATGCTTTATATCACAATTACAAATGGATTGTTATTGATTTGTCGGCAAATGTTTCACTGCGAAGGCTATGTCCCCAGAAAGATGTAATTGTTTTCTTCTTTTCAAACTGATTGGACAATGAATTATAGCAATGATAGATCTGAAAAAAGAGGAACCTATCAAGTGAGGTGTCTAAATGTTAACTCAGGGTGCAAAGTGACACATATTAGTTGTAACAGCTCCAGTCGAACTTTGATTTTTTCCGGAGATTTCTCAGAAAACTTGCATAAGTTCAAGGGAGAGATTGTCACGCGTGACTGTGTGTAGCAGCAAAAATGTTGAGAAAGGAGCCGGGATTTGTTAGGTGACCTTCTGAACAAAATCCCATGATAAATGACGATAGTCACGAAGAAAAAAAACGTTCAGAAAGCATTTTGGCAGTAAAAGAAGGCAAAAAGTAGACAGTTTATTAATGTTTATTAAATTGTTTTGTGTTGCTTCTATGCCGTTTCTTCTTTTACTCGTTTTTGATCTAATTAATTACTACTTAGCTTATAATTTATCATTTTAAAGCATCGATTCGAGGAATATAAAGGAGACATATTTGTCGCACCAAAAATCTATTGAATAATGGAAGTCGGATATGGTGCAAGGAATGATGAACCATTCTTAACTAAGTTGCGGAAATGGCCTTAACAATTTCAGTTCATGTTTGCCCGACATTGTGTCACAGCACAAGTTATGAAGAAAGCAAATGATATACAGTGGTTCTTGTTTGTCGATGCGGATATGGGAGTCATTAATCCTAATCATTTGATCGAAGAGTGGATTGACAGCAATGTAAATCTCATCTTATATAACCGAATTTTCAACCACGAAGTAATGGCTGGAAGTTATTTAGCAAAGTAAGTTTACCTTTAACAATATGAACTTTCTTGAAGTTAGGAACTTTCAAAAATATGAACATGTCAGAAATATTGCCATTATTTCATACCAGTGTGAAGGGCTGAACCTTATTTACTGTTTAAATATATTTACGGCTGACAATGTTTCTGAAACCACTGTATAATGACTTAATGAAACAGCCAACTATAACTGAAAAAATTGGACTGTGTTGGATATCGCATTAGTATTATCGTATAATCACAGAACTTGCTGTTACTTGTTTCTTTTTTATCTCTTTGCTTCTTTACCTTTCCTACAAAGGTAATATCTTTACATTTTAATTTGATATTGTGTAGGAATACTCCATATTCTCGTAAATTTCTTCAATTTTGGGCAAATTATGAACTGAAATTGTCATTTTTGGCCTTTGGATCAGATAACGGTGCAATACATGTAAGTTGACCAGTTATTCATTATAGATGTTGACATATTTGGCCTAGTTTTTGTGATCTCTGTTTATCTGAATTTGAAACATTCTCAACTTTTCAGACTCAAATAAATAATATCTATCAAAAAATTATATGCTTTTAGTCATACGCTCTTATAAAATGGAAAAATCTTGAGATTTAACGCTCAAACCACTTTCTGATTGTGATTAGGACTACTGACAAGGCAAACAGATGCAATTCTTATTGTTCATTCTAGAGCGTAAAATTCGACTTTGCAGAATGTTTTGCTTGAATTTTTATTCCCAGAAAAAGTTAACGAAAGAAAATTTTGTGAAAGTATTTGGATGGAAGTAAAGTTTGTGATTTCAATATATTTTCTTACTTTTTCAAGTAACAAATTATTTGTCTTTTCTATTCATCTCTTGTATTATAAATACAAATCTGAGAGGTACGATATTATAAATAGATGAGAGATAGTTCAGAGATCAATATCACCTGAACTTTTGGGAATTGGGAATTGTCTTGTAACTGAAGTAGTTCAGGTGTAATGGACAATTGATTAACGCATGGTGTAATTATAAACATCAAGCTTAATTTAGTGTAATTTGGCTTCCTGAAATGATAGATCAGAGTTCTTTTCCCCCTTTTAACAGCCTTACGACATTTCTGAAGTTTTACATTTGCAATTTCCATTTTTTTATTTATTTTCTTCTCCATTAATCCATTTGGACTGGGATATTGAATGATCTTTGTGGTAGCCAAAAAACATAGCAAAAGCCGCTATATACTTTTTGCCATATATCAAAAACATTTGTTCAGTAATGTATTTGAAAAAAATCTCGCTTCAAATTTTTTTCCAGCAATGTGAATCGTTGCAGGAATTTCGATGATTTAAGTGTTTATGTAGCTTGTGTTCGAAATATTATCGATGAAGCAACTTTCTGGCCGAACAAAATACTCATCCTTTCGAAAGGTGAAGCGTGGGCTCGTGATACTTGGCTTACGGATTCGATGTGGAGTGAAAGGGATTTCATCCTACACGGTTGGCAAAAGCGGTAATATATATGGTTTTACGTTTGAGTGTTTTTGACAAGTACGTGTCCATGTTTGCAATAATTACACCACATTGAAGCAACAGCTCATTGCCCAGTCATCTCGAGAACGATAAATGGACAATAAATTATTCATTTTCATACAGTTTTATTAAATTTGATCTAAGCCATTATTTTCAGACGAATGGATCGGATTGTGTTTGGTGGTTGGCCATCGCCGTTAGTGTCAGATAATTTCAGTCTTTCACTTTGTACCAGTTCTGATACAGTTTCGTTAAATTGGCGATATAAGGATACTTTTGTAAAGCGTAACCGTGAAGTGGAAAACTGGCTTATAAAGGAAATTGCTGATTCAAAACATGACTTGAAAAGACACTTAAAATTAGTTTCTAGTCGACAGAAGCTGTGAATTTTGAAAATTATCAGATTATGAACTCGTTCAGCACCTTTTCTCTTGTATGATAAGATCATCTTGTTTTTACTCCATGGAAATCTCAGTTCATTTTAAAATGACCGGAACAATATTGCTTTTAATTGTGGACTGCTTTACCTCGCAATTCATAAATGATTATTTCCTCCGCCAAAAATTTTGATTGTTTACTGACGTGAGGTGATAATCAGTATAATAAGGAAAAATAAATAAAAATAAATAAATAAGGAAGCTGGTTTTCAATTGGGCCAGTAACATTCTTTATGAGGGACATATACAGGAAAAATCTAGGAATTCTTGTGGTCGGTGATCTTGTAGGATGTAAACAGAAAAATCTCTGTAAACTTGAAAATAAAAAGTTCTAGAAAGGACTTTGCGGCATAATTAGAAAGAAATAGTTTACATCCTACACCGACCACAAGAATTCCTGCTTTGTTTTCGAATTGATCTCGAGGAAATAATTCGTTTTACATAAAGAGTAAGAGAATTTGTAAATCTACCTTATCAATCAGAGTAATTAGTCAAATCAACTTGTTTGTTGAGTACAAGAATTTGTAGTACAAGAAACAAGAGATTAGGATCTGTAACAGTAAATACGATAGTCATACAATAAATCAAAGTTGTTGACAAAGTTTCTGATTCAGAGCATGAAAATCACTTCAATATAATGATTTTATGAAGTTGACATTATCATTCTGTGGTCATCGATTGCGAACGTAGTTGGAAGATCTCTGCAACATTGCAACCATTGCACATTGGGATTGAAGCTGTCAAAGGGAAAGATGAAAATTTGTCAACTTTGAAATTGTGTGTAACACGATGGGTATGAATTTTATTTCAGGAATTATTGAGCTCTTTGGATTTCCTGCATGACTTGCATCTGTCCCTGTTAGGGTATGTTATCGAGAATAATTTCTCTAATATTCACTCAATTTAATAAAACACTGATATTCATCTCTTCGGTATTATTTTAAAGTTCCATCAAGTGACAGTGGCGATCAAGGTAATTTGGGAACGTACTGTTAGACAGTTATAGAGAGTGTTTCATCCAATAGCAATGATTTTCAGCGAAGAATATGTCAGGTAAAAGTCTGTTAACAATAAAAATGAAAAATGACTGGAAAGGAATGAAGTAAAACGATTTGGCGAATAGAAAAATAAGATCTCTAGACGAAGTTGAATTTGATTAAGCTTGAAAAAAAGCTGTGGCAAAGCAAACCAAGATTTAGAGGATTTCATATAAATCTACTGAGTGTACAGAATGATGGAACTATCCCATTCCTTCTCCCGGGGGGTCCATCTGCTAAAGCCTGAAAGTTTGAACGGTGACAGCGAGGTCCTCCTGTAGTATATGAAGATTGTATGTTTGCTGGATGACCTTCCAGAGCTTTCCGAACTCCATGTGCTAGAGTTGTTCTCCTGGGATGATTGTTTGAAAACTAGTAGGTCTTGTACTTCCCGTGAACACACATCTAATCCTTTTTCTAGAATCTGTTGAGCATGAAAAACCTTGCAGAAAACATACGCTACCGCCAGAATAACTCACAACTTCGCGAAGGCACATGAGGTCATTTCCACAACAAAGGAGAGGTCAATAAAGTAAATAAATGAAAAAGAATGAAGTAATGGATCACTTTCTATTGTGTTAATAATTAATTATTCGACTACGAAGTTATAAATAACAAAATAAAGAGAAAGAAGCAAATCGAGATCGATCGATAATGTCATACTCCTTAACTGTCAATAAGGGTTGAGGGTCGTTTGTTCAACATTTCCCACTTTGCTACCCAAAAAAGAACAAAAAAAAAAGTGTACAAATAACTGCAACCTACCCCCTAGTCATTTTGGAATAGTCTATAAATAACTATTGCAACTTGGAACGTATTAATAGAAAGTATTTGATGTGCAGGCCCGTTGTAATAGAAGGCATATGAGGGTCAGACTTGTTGTGCCGCCAAATGAAATTGTTTATGTTCCAGGGTGGGACAACCTATAAACAATAAATGGTTGGCATTATATTCCATTTCTCATCGTTTACCACAAATCCGCACTTTATTTCAGAGCTTCATTTGAACAGTGTAGGAATTGAATGGATCCATTCGGAATTCTTATCACTTTCATCTCAATATTTCCATCATTAACTGAGTAATGATTCTGGATTGATCACTACTGATATCACTCCCTTATCCTTATCATCAGTGAGGCAAATAAATGCCAGAGAAAGAACATAGTTCAGTGTATAAAAATTTGAACTATTTCAGACATCTTGTTAACTTTGATCAAAATGTCGGACGAAGAAGGAAAGTTGAAAAAAGTTCGCTACCTGGAATATGGTCAAACGATCTGCATGCTATTAACCTTGCTAGCATTTGCGGATATTTACTCACGGATTGGTGACGTTGAGGAGAACTGTAGACTGCTGGAAGATCGGATGATTTTGACACGGATCCGACGTTCCACTCCAACTCAAACTCTCTTAAATACCTCAGAAAATGATTTATTCAAACATTCTTTATTAGAAATTAAGGTTTCAGAATAAATTTCAAGTCAAAACTACATGTGAAACAGTTCAATCTTTCAAGAAATTTCAAACTAAAACTCCTCAAAACTATTTTATTTTAGCTTTCCTTAACAATATTGGCGTCAAAGGAAAGGTTTGATTGTTTATGAATTTTAAGAAGAACTAAATATGAAAGCTAATTTACTTCATCAGGCCAACAAATTAATTGAAAAATGTTTGGAAATACATCAGTATTGTTCGGAAGAGTCCGGCGTCAATCGCGGACTACCTGGACCAATGGGACCACCTGGACCACCTGGGTACGTTACCTGCAAAAATTAACTCCCAATAAAAGAATCTGCACTCGCAATAATTAAATTTACGTGATTTCCAGGAATCCTGGAAAACCGGGTCCACCCGGACGAGAAGGTCCAGTTGGATTGCCCGGACCTCGAGGTCCACAAGGTACTACTGGTTTTTTCTGTTTTTTAGCCATAAGTACCATCGAAACATATCTCAAAGTCACATTATCAGAGGAAAATTTTTGATGTTCTTAAAATTGTAGGACCGCCTGGGATATCCGGAAATCCCGGAGTTTGTCCAAAATGTCCGGTTGCTGAGAATTTCGGAAAGATCGATGAAACGAAATGTTCGAAAGTTGAAGTGACAGAATGGCGAACACAGCAAACACTTGATAGTGAAAAGGGAGTACGGTATGCTGAACATCAACTACCATACTTTGTTCGACTGGTATGTTAGACCTTTTCACATTTATTTCTCAATCAGTTTGAGGGAAAGCTTGAGGCATGAAACTGTTTCCATAGATGCTCACGAACTACACTGATATGATTCCGGAAATTGACAAATGCGTCCGTGTTTGCTTACCAAATGCAACAGAATCACCTGCATCATACATTCCGTCCACCAGCACCGAGCTCCCGTACATCGAGGGAGCAACAGCTCGTATGCTTTGCTTCCTTTACTCCTTTTATCGGGAAATTTATCCAATTAGTCCATTTCAAAACTTCAATTGCAGACTGTTATTTGAATGATGTCGGTAAACCCATATTTCATGCACATTCCAACACCTATTTCGGATCCTGGATGCGTGACGCTTATCCACAAAATGGAAAGGTATGAATGTTGTTGTTGCAGGTGACAATGTTGAGTGAATTCCCGTTTATACAACAATGAATTTCATTTAAAGGATATGATAAAACGTTGGATGACAAAACATTTTCAAGGTGATACGGTAGAGGAGTATTTAGATGAAAGTGACATGCGACGGCAACGCGTTCACGTCACGTCAGCGTTTTTCCTTTTTTTGAAGTCACAAAAAATTTTCAATTAAGCAACATAATTGCTAATAACTGTTTGGTAAATTAAGTTCAAATACTTTACTACCAGTTAAATTAAATGCGATAGTGCGAGTTGCATGAAAAAGTTTCAAAAATTTTGAAACAACAATAGAATGCTGCAAACATGGTAGTATACTTTTCCAACCAACTCTTTCGGCAAATATAATTAAATTTGAATTTCAGACATAACTTGCCTTATCTGTATGATGGAACCAACACAATATTCTTCAACGGTTCCATATATTTCCATCGTGCTGGCACTCCTAAAATTGGCAAGTATGAACTCAATTCCAGGAGTTATGCCGAAGTACTGATTAGCGAGCATGCAGCACATAAAGGAAGCAATGTCAGTTACTTTTATTTGAAATTTTCAAAATTTTTCTCCCAAACTTTTATCCTTTCACTTCATTTAGTAATTGAATAAGTCTAAAATGACCTTTTCAAACTAAAACTCTGGCAATGTGGTAGTATTTTCATTTAGTATCTGTTCAACTTATCGATGAACTATTTTGATTTGGCTGTTGACGAGAATGCTTTATGGGTATTGTTTCATTATGAGGACCAAGACTTCCTGTCAATCGCTAAATTAGACATTACCAACTTAACTATCTACGAAACTTGGAACTTAACTTTAATTAATCACACCGATGTGGCAAATGGTTTTGTCGTCTGTGGTGTCTTATATTTGGTTTGTTTGAATGCATTTTACAGAAAGAAAAGGATATTTCAAAATATTTTATTCCAATTTCTAACATTTAAATGTACAGAAAATCTGATTAGTAATTATCGGCATTTCCTTGAGCAAATCACTTTATAGGTACAAAGTTCGTTTGAACTAAAAACTGAAATAGCAATCGCATATGATCTCTACCGCAACAAGTACCGTAAACCTAACATCCATTGGATCAATATGTACCAAGATGCTAACATGATCGCGTATAACCCTTATGACAAACGAATCTATATCTATGATCATGGATATCTGCTCACTGTACCTGCACGAATCACCTGGCGAGCTAAATAGAGAAACTTTTGCGACACTGTAAATCTTACAATACAATTAATCTCTTCTGTATCTTTAGCAACTGTTTGAAAAGATGTGACGGTGATAACCAATTGTTGACTGACCCTAACAACATAGGTTAGACATTTTCTAATTAATTCTTAACAATCAAATGTTACTTTTTCAAACATGTCGTAGTGCTTTGATGAAGTTTGTACTTCTTTGTTTTGCATTTATTAAAATACATGAACAGTAAGATTTGCTGCAACAACAACAAACAAAGGAACTACGACAGCGACTACAACAATAAAAAAACCAATAACGCCTTAACAATAAGCGAATTGATTTTTTCATTTCAAAAATGAAAAAGAACAAGCAAATAAAGTTGAAAAAAAAATCATTCATCACTTTCAGAGATATCTTCAAAGTTTACCTGTCCAAAGACTTCACGCTGTAATCTGTAAACAAAAGAAACAGACAGCTATGCTAATTAAATTTCATGGAATTCTGATCGTTAAAAGTCATCCCGAATAGGAATTCCAACATCCTCCCATCAATGATTCATATGAATCCAGAAATTTCTGATACAGAAATTCCGGACAACAAATCTTTATTATTAGATATTCCTTCATGAATTACTGAACAAGTCGTACTTTGACCTGACCTTTGTGGATAAAAACAAACAAAAGAGTAAAAAATTGAATCAAGAATGTTTCCAAATAGTTTCCAAATATGAAATGCGGTTAAACACTATATTCGGAAAAATTGACAAAACTGAAAAAAAGGTAAAACGTCAGAATATCGGGAAACTTTGTCAAAATCATTTGAGCTTTCTCCAATGCGGAAAACTATCTTTAATTTCAAAATATTTCCTAAAAATTCGAAGTTTTTAAATTTCACTTAGTTCATTTTAATGCTATTTAGAAATTTATCATGTTACCTTGGACGGTCTTATTATTACTTAATACTTTCCGGATAACTTTCATTTGGATCATTTAATTAGTATTTAATTAAAAAAAGTAGTGGCCAGCTCAATTATTGCTAATTGTGGCCTTTCAATGATATACGTGAGATTTAGGAAGCTGAAGATTCGATGGATTCTGAGATATTTCGAATCAGACACTGTGAAAATTAAAGCGTTCTTCTACGGTTTTTGTTTCGAAGGTGCATTACGAATGTCCAACCATACTGTTGAGCTTCTACGTAAGGTTTTAGGGACGAATATTCCACCTGGTGGGGTTTCTTCGTTTAATGAACAAGGGACGGATGTGCGTGTAGAGTGCTATGTATTACTGCTTGCCGTGAACCTCAAGCTTGGGCAATTAAACCTTTATTAATAAGATTAAAGATAACGAACGCAATATAAAATACACTACAACAACAACAACAAGTTCAAATTAGGGACAATAAACAAACCAAAAGGGAAAGGAGCGCCAGCCGAGCAGTAGGACGTTGAGATGTTAAAATCAAATGTCGATTGGGATACTAATGGACCAGGGAGGGGTTGGGAGAGGCAGACGTGGGGAAGTCGGAAACGACAGTATTCAGTCACCATGATTCATAGCCCATTCAGTTTCGAAGGGTTCGAAGAAGACGAAGTGATTCAATGTGTTCGAAAAATCTGTTTCCATCATATCAGTCAAACTGGAGAACAGAAAAGTTTGATTTGTATGATTTATTGATTTTATTAAAGCAGACGAATTTTAAATGAAAATCATCGAGCGAAATTGAGAACAATAATTAAAATTTAGTTTTCAAATATTGAATTGTCAAACAACTACTTTGCTGAAATTCCTTTTACATTGCCGATAAACAGATTAATGAATTTAAAATTCCTTGAAGATTGTTTGTAATGTTGGAATGAACAACCTGGTCATGGATGTAACAGAAGGTTGTACTCCTATTTTCCATGCAATGATTTTCGATGAACTCACATCCTTCATGACTTTCCATTTGAACCCACTTGCTCGACTTCACTCTCAATTCACTACCCACGTAAAGGCATCGATATTCATCAAAATTTTTACTTTTAAATGAAACTTATAAAGTATGTTTTAAGTGGAACGAAATGGCAGCAAATAATCAATCCGTCAATTTTTGCCCCAAGTTTTTTAAAGTTTCGACCATTCAATTGCATCAGTAGGTTGCATCATCAATTACTGTAGAACATTGACTTCCAGGATGAATTGCAGAGGTCAGGCAATATCCTTCTGGTATTTTGTGCAATCTGAACATTCCAGCGTAAGATCTATTTCATTTGAATTGATTTCCCATATGAGGCCTAGTGAATTGTAAACAGCGATCTCTCATGTGCCTATTTTACGGGCCTTAAAAGAAGACTGTTGTGACGATGAGGAGATTATGTTGTTCAAGTGAAATGAATTAAAAAAGAAATAAACATTCGATATAATTCATTCCACGACTTTTTCACTTCCAAATCACAAGCCTATAGTTTGACCTATCAGAAAAGGTACGGAAAAGTTTAAAGGTATTACCACACAGGTGACACTTACGCAATACATTATCTTGATCTTAGGTTTTTTTTGTTTCTGTTATCAGTGATCTCAGATCATTCTGACAATAATTGCTTTCTGATATTTCCTTTGCTATCATTTATCGACGATCTCAGATCAACGCGCGTGTATGTCTGGGCATGTATGTGATAGCAATCGTTCTCTGCTCTTATTGTTGATATCTCGTCTATTTGTTGAGCAGCGGTTTACTATTTACAATTCAAATTATAGCTATGGGTTTTGTGCTATTTGAAATCATTCAGAGCATTTATTTCATTTAATTTGAAACGGAAATTAATTTTTCCCCAAGGAACAATTCAAATTCTAATTTTGCACGGACTAATTCACCGAACAATGACATTTTTTAAATTTTACTAAACAAATTGATTGTTTCTTTCATTTAGCTTTGCTCTTCAATATTTTATAAACTTTCAATAATTAATTTGATTTTAATCTATTCTCGAAAAGATTTCCATTTCAGATAACAATGACTTACAAAATTCAATGTGTCATTTGCTCGCAGGTCGCTTCTTGTCGAAATATCGCCGCAGCACACTGCGGTCACATATTTCATATGATTTGCATTGCTATGTGGATGCAAGTGAGTTTCCAGTGACCTTTCCATGGTAACCATATCTGCCGGGTTATCTATCAGGTCAAGTGAATCGGGTTAGGTGAATCACCGTCATTTGAGAAATTACATTAAATTTCGACTTTTTTTTGAAGAAATGCAAAGTAAAGAAGATGAGAAAAGTTATATGTTGCAGAGAAACTTAACTTGTCCAATTTGTCGCTTGCGACTACGATGGATCCCATCGAAGCCATTGTTTATTCGCAGAGGTGACAACGATTTACCTTACAGTCATTATCCTGTCGCACTATATAATTTGGTCTTTCTTCGTTACCTTCAAAAACAAATAAAATTAAATAAAAGGCTAGAAATAACAAGGAAGGAAACCGATTATTGATTGATAACACTGATAGATAAGCGATACTTCCGCAACATATTGTTAATCAATGGTAATTAATCAAATGGAAACGAAAAGTATAAAAAGAAGTTTTATCCTTACGAATTTTAAGCTTATTTAGAAGCAATTTATTTTTATAAATTCTTAGATGAATTGTGAACTTTGCATTTTTCGGTTTTAGTACCAAGCTCGAGCACTGAGAAGACTCACTCCGTCAGAGATATACACTGAATACATTTTCCAAGGGATTCGATTGGTATGTTCCAGTCAATCGATCGGTCATTAACATTAGTTCGATTATGTTAAACTTTAGAAATATTATTGATCCATTCTTTTCAAAGGAATCAAAGAGTACAGGTAGAAGTCGGACATTTCGCCTCTTAGCACTTTGCTTTCAACAGCAATGTGGTAATCGCATTGAAAGTTGAGCTTGCTAAAAAATTAAAAATTTGATTCAATGCACGGAACTGCAAGTACAGTACACCTGATAAACGACGTGTCTCTGATTACAAATCTTTCAACTCTGTGAACTTTACTTGGCAAGCTTTTCAGTGCTATCTTCTTCAAAAATTTTACGCATTCTCATTGAAGTGCAGGAGGTTGAAGAAGAGACCATGTCACCACTGTGTAGAGGACATTCAAGGGAGACAGGTAACCGTCGTAATGGATTGCAGTGACGAGGAAGATTTCGAAAGTACTGAACCTGGCCCAAGTTCGCGAGCAAATCGACCGCAATCAATTGAAAAGGGAGTAGTAAGTCATGGATGTTAATGGACATTTCAATTTGATGTTTACGCTAGAAAAATGAATAAAATGACGTGATCGGTATCATGGACGCTACTACTACTACGTCAAAGCCATGAAGTTGATGATCTTCGAATATGACTAATTTGATACGTGAAAATTTATTTCTTAAACAAAAATTTCTTTTGTGAATTGCAACACAACTACTGAAAATTCGATTATGTAAAAAAAGCTAATGATAGTTAATTGACAGGAAATCATAATGATACGGGAAGATTGTCAGGTGTGTCAAACGGAAAAAGCATTAGACAGGTTGGAATATAAACTGTCAATGATAATCGAAGACCTTAGCTCCGATCACGATCCACAGATAGCTCAGGTTATAATTATATTCATCATTTTTCTTTATTGGAAATTGTTTCACCTGGCGAAGTTACGGATTTCAATCGAGTTTGGTGAAGTTAAATTGAAATTATGTTGATACTTTTCCGTACAGATTAAAGATGAATCGGAAAAATTTCGAATAAAGAATACCATCATACATCTGAATATAATCCGAGCTGTGAAGCTGTTGGAAGATGCACTGCAGTTATACGATGATCGGACTATCAGAAGATCCAGTCAACAGTGGGAATTAATTGAAAATTTGTGGGAGCTTCAATAGACTTTGAAGAAATATTTCCAATCAAATCATTTTACCCACCTTAACTTGACACATTCATAAAATAAAATGCAGTATGTCTGAGCTTTGCGAAAATTAGATCAAATTTTGATGAATGAAAAATTTAATTTAGAAGTCAATGAAATTTATTTCTCCTTTTTGTTTACATCATATTTATAAAAACGATTTCTGTTGCCGCTCATTTTACTTTTAGTGAGTGTGCAAGTGAGATTTCGTTTTTATCGTTGAAAATTAATGAAATAAAAAAAAATTAGAACCAAACAGACATCTCATCCCACTCATTGTTGCTTTTTCGTTATTTTTGAGTAAGAATTGTTTTCAAAGCGGAAATATTACTCTTCTTATTATTATGAAAATATCTACAGTATTTCTATCATTCAATTCCTATATATTTCTAGTTCACTCATTCAATTCTATTACCATTGCATTGTTGAGAAGTCTGATGATTGCAGTTACTGTCTGACAGATGTCACATGTGGTTTTATTTCTATATAATTCCAGACTCAAATATATCATTGCCGACATGGAAAATGAACTTTGTTGAAGGATTTTGACAATCTTACACTCTTTTTCGAAGATGATTAAATTGCTAAATAAGAGTAAATTAGAAAGAATATCGCGAAAATCGTTCTGCGATATTGATTGATGAGTGTTGTTCCACCTAGTATTTTCACATGAAATTCTAAATAGTCATGAAAAATCCTTGAAACTAGTAACATGCAGTGATTTATTATAACTTATATATAAGTGAAAGGCAAAGTGAAAGGCATCACAACTTGAATCAACAAAGCTACAGTACATGCAGAGATAATTTAATATCGGTTTCCTTATTTTTCTAAAATTTTCTCGACTACCTCTAGTCAAAAAAAAAAAAAAAAATGCAAAATACTTCCGAGATAGTATAAACACTAATCTGTACATCAAAATATAAAATACCGAATCAATCTCCAACAGGTTTACGAAGCTCACAACTCTAGGTGCAGAGAAAAGCTTTAAATGTAACCTATGTACGAAACAATGGCATCATTTTCCAAAGAAATACTCAGCAAAAACAATAAGATACAATAAAAATGTGACAAAAATAATGGAAGAATATCGGCAGCAGTGAAAGAGTATCAACAAAATAGTAGTCATGCCAATCTAGATAAAACAAAAACTGAGAATGAACAAAAAATGAAAATCGATGAAAATTCCTAGTCATGTAATCCAGAAAACGAGTCAAAGAGCTTTTTTGAAAAACTCCAGTGTAACAGACAAGCAAATCTAAAAGTGCCAACAAAAATCTCGGCATTTCAACCCTTTCGAAGAAAAAAGTCAGGCTTTTGAGATGAAGAAAAAGAACTTTTACGTTCAATGTGCAGATAAAAGGAAAATGTTTAATATGTATTAATTTAACAATTAAAAGGATTTTATTAAATGCTCCTTACCACGGCAAGCAAATTATACATCAGAAAAATTCCACGACCACAGTAAGCGTAAATCAGCGATTCGTTGTTCAAATGTCACTGAAGTGTCGCGGCATGCAGCCAGGTACCGATTCGATTTTGTCCAAAACTTGCCATACAACTGGTAAATCAACTTATCGCAAAAAACCTGAAAAAAGACTAATATTTTCATTTTAAACCTGTTAAATATGTATTTTCCACTATGTCAGCTTTTTTTAACATATAAGAAAGAACAAATAGCCTTCAACGTGTTAAACATTACAAAACTGGCAAATAAAACAAGCGCCTGAAGACTACAGGATATGATGTGAAATGTAAGTGTTTGAAGGATGAAAGCAGTAAAAAAAATAAATAAAAACTGAAGCTTCCTCTTTCGCAATGACCTTGTCTTTTTCCAGTTTACATCTTTCTTTTCTAAGCCATCTTTTCCATGTTTCAATGCTTAAAGCGCTAATGTCAAAACACTGATTGCTTTTTTTTCACTTTTTCCTTTCTATATTTGAAATAAATCACTGTACTCAACATCATCAAAAGAAACTGATTACGATGAACTAGGAAAACTGAAGCTTCAGTGAGAAGTGCTCATGAACCAGATAAAAGCAGTTTTAATCGTAACTGTGGTTACGTTCCAAAAAAAATAAGTGAAAAAAAAACTAAGATCTAATTTATATTTGCGCTGTTTACATGGTCCACGTAAAATGAAATAATGAATTCAGACCGAAGTAGGTCTATCACAATACCAGTTTGTTTAAAACGTTGATCAGCTTGAAATGAATCACTGTACTCCACAAACATTTTACATCGTCACACTAAGGAGTAGAGTATAAAAACATACTTCCAAATTACTATTTGTTCGATCATCACAGAATCCAGTTTTATTATTGCATCGAGCAATGCAGTCGAAATAATGACAATCTGTATCCTGCTTGCACGTTCGACTAGTCAGTATAGTTTTAAGGCGTGATTTAGTATACAACATATCTCCGTCCATTACCATGAATCTGTACAATCATCAATCAAGTTCTTCAAAACACCAGGTAAAAATGAGAAACGTGGTTCACCCTTGTAAGCTTCTACGTTAACTTCTAAGTCTAACACACAGTTCAAATAGAAAACTGAGTATTAAATAAAACAAATACAATTGATCACTTCCGGCAATGCCAAAAGGAATACAAAAATCTCGCTTTCGAACGAAAGAGATTCCAGAAACTTTCAAAGACGTGAAATCACAGATTTAAAATATATGCCAAGCTCCACACAAAGTTTCATGAAATATTAAAAGTAATAAAAAAATTTTAAACATGAATTAACCTTTTTGGATAATCAGCAGCAAGCCCAAGATTATCAAATTTTATATCGCACCACTCCAAAGGTTCGTTCAAAAATTCATCGAACAATTTCAAAGTCCCCATCAAATGGAGTAATATTTTAGCTTTCAAATTCATATAATAACCTTTCATGTGAAATGGAACTAATGTTTCTACCTGATAGAAATGTCCACAAGTACCAATGATCTAAAATGCTTTTAAATGAAATACTAAGCAAAGCTTGGGTTTCTTTTCATACCTAGATGATTTTATGCTCTTAAAAAACTATATTTTAAATAAATTATAATCTCCAGCATAAAAAAGAAAGAACATGAAGGCAAAAATTCTAATCAGAAAAATATCAAACATAAGGAATCACCAGCAGCAAATGTTCAAATAAATTCAACATCTTTTACCTTCGGTGTAACACGTGCAAGAGTTAAAACACGGAAAGTAACATATTCATCTTGGGAAAGAAGAGCCCATAAACTTCGACGATCGGCTTCAGATAACGAATGACCTCCCTTGCGAATGTACATCGGCCAGAGAATTCCAATCAAATGATGCTTATAATGTGAAGGCCAACCCAACCACAGGTTATAATTAACAATACCAAGAACCGAGAAGCGAAGAATTATGAGTGGAAAAAGCGTATAATTGAAAACAAAACAAAATAATGTGAATGACGGTTTTATACAAGACTGCTAAACAAATAAACGGTTATAAATGTTTCCTGACGTAAACAACCATTATGAGACTAATTAGCATGTTTTTTCTATGTAATTTCGCACAAAAAATAAACTAGCAACGTTACTTACTAAAACATTGATTTATTCACCGCTCTTACTTTCTAGATCCTTTAGAATTTTTAATCATTTATTAGGAATTTTCGTTAAACAATAAGTCAATAAAGAAAACTACCAGCAATTCAAAAATTAAGAATTTATTCAGGAAATAATAAATTTAAAACTTACTGCATCAAAAAATAGGCTTTCATTAACTCGTGGGTCCAAATGTTCAAAATCATCAATATATGATTGCTGGCTTTTGAGCGTAACCTCTTGTCCACCATCCTTTATCGTGATAACAATTTTACTTCCTTCATAAATATCCAAAATACTCCAATTTTTGTGATAGCACAAACGATTACACAAATCACCGCTCACTTTTTGTTTCGCATAAGCCTTACATAAATCCAGCAAAATGTTAAACGCCCTGAAGTTAACAAAATTTTCTTCCGAAAAAGTGAAATTCATAACTTCATTAAAAAATCGTACGACATAAGAGTGAATCTAAAAACTGGTTCAAAGATAAAGATTTAGAAGATTATTTACTTTGAATAATTATTCGGAGCCACGACTGAAGCCACATTTGTCTGCAGGACTGCACTGCTGTTCCAGTCTGCAATACTTGAAAAGTTGTCAGAAAAACTGTCTATAAACAAGGAATTGATATTTCAGCAGATATAAATTTAGCAATTCTTTATTTACACAATATAAAATAGATATAAATTAAAAAAGTGAGAAAACAACCAAACAATATCACAGAATTAGGTACTATAAGCAAATTACTTGAACAAAACATCTAAATAAAATCTATTATTAAAATCAGCTATATGAAAAAGGAAAAAACAAAAAACATACTTAAATATATGAAATATATTATCAGTGATGAAAGGATGAAAGTTACTATGCGACCCGGTTTTGAACAGAAAAACAATCGAAGTAAAGATGGTCCAAGGTCAGCAGAACTAAAATCAAATTGAATTTAAAATATGAGGCAAAAAAAAAGTTTCGAAGCAGAACCAAAAAGAGGAGATAAAAACGAGATTAGACAAAAAATTGCAGTGGAACAAGATGTATAAATTAAGGGAATGGCTAGAAGTTACGCGCGGAATTTTAAATCAAATGTCATTTGCTTCAGTCGAAATCAACAGCAAACAAATCACACTTGACAAATTTCTGAATCATAAATTTAAAAAATTTCTTAATCAAAAATACAGTCCGTACTTTTGTATAATGAAAACCCAATGTTGCCAACCAACTAAAGACAGATACTAACACTAAATATTTAACAGGTTAAAAGTTTCGATCAGACCGCCCAAAATACCATCGATTTTTAATGACAACAAATTTTATAGAAAAGATGACTAATCCCTTTCTATAGCAAGAAAAAAAATGATGGAAATAGACTTTGCTAAAAATTAAACACAGTAACTTTTAAAAAAGCATTTAAAATTGAATCCTAAATATTTCAATGTGATAAATCAGATCCTAGTAAGATAAGCTACCATTACTTGACCTTGGCATAATCCAATCAAATCTAACCTTGTGGTTTGACAGCTGGAACAATCACATGACTCATCATCGCTGTCCACCGTTAAGTAATCACTCCTCCTGACATATTCGTTAAAAGTTTCGGACATTCCACTATCGTACTTGATATTACACCACTCCTTTTTTCATTAATCCAACGCAAACGCAAACAACTCCATTATCACTTGGTCATCTGTTACTTTCTTAGCTTTTAGTATTAAGTGAAAAACATTACACTTAAATGCATGTTAGCATTACACGTACGCAAACGTGAGTGGGTTACGTGAGTATTTATGTACCGAACAAATATGACGGGTAGGTTTACATTTTTGAGTATATGGCATGTATGGATAATATGCACCAGAACTTGACATGCTCCATATACTAGGCTATTTCATAATGACAAAGGCGCAAATCGTTTTTTGTCCCATCATTTCCGTGCCGATTCCCAGAACAACCATGAGAGACACCTGATGAAAACTCAATTTTCTGCTATTTGAATACAAGCCAGCTTGAAGCCATTACACGTCTCTGTTTTATCCCCTAATCAATTGGTCCTCATTAATGAAAAAATACTCTGCCTTTGTGTCTCTTCGGCTTATCTAATTTCTCTCCTTTCTATCACTTCTTTCCAATCGTGTGCTGCTTTTAAAGTCTCATTACTTCTGATTCCTCCTCTTTCTTCCTATTCACTCTAGACCATTCAACTTGAAAAGGTCAACATAGGGTTAAAGCTGTTCTTGCTGGTTAAGTGAATGCCTCCAAGCAGAGGAGATTCTCTATTGTCTAATAATTTCTTTCGTATTTCGGATTATTGCGTTTCCAGAGGACTGCTTTTACATACTTTTAGAGTTTAGACGAATACATGGCTAAAGATTTAAACGAAACAAGAAGAGATCTAGCTGATCTTGTGAAACGGCGCGCCGAACTTGCGGCAAGTTTAATGTTTAGTTCGAATTGGTTCTTTTTTTAATAATTTAAGTCGTTTCTGTTTCTGGTTTATGCATTTTGCTTAACAAATTGATGAATTAGTGCTGTGGTTCAATCTTTTGGAATAAAACTTTTTCCATTCAACGTATTTTAGGAAACGCTTAGCGCCCTTGAACAACAAATTTACAATTTTGAAGGTTCATACTTGGAGGAGACTGCTGATTATGGAAATGTCGTTAGAGGTGAGATGCTGTTCCGTTGTACAAGGAAGATTTTAAATTATGGTCTTTTTGGTACAGCTGGTCATTTTATTTGGTCATAGAACTGTGTATAGCTGAATTACCTCTGCGCAGTTTGTTGGCTAAAACTTCATTTATTGACTGCTGGTTTAATATGTTGAATTTTTTACCGATGTTATTTTGCAGCCATGATTCTGTCAATAATTTTGTTGTTTTCCACGAATATTTATTTGTTTCTGCTTTCCGCATTATAATATTTTTCAAGTACTAATGATCAAACATTCTGATTTTTATAGGTTGGGATCGATTAACACTGGTTGCACCACCGTCAAAAAATAGCTTGAAGTTGGATAAAAAAGGTTCGAGAAAAGGTATGCGTGAGTCGGAGCGCTTGTTCTCCAGTTCTTCAGTTACCTCACCAGCATCATTGAGTCGCAGCACTATTCAGCAACCGATACACGAAGAAAGTAGTCCAAATAACAGTCCAAGGCAGTTAGCGGGCCGAGATATCCCATCAAAAAGAAGTGGCAGCAAGAAGAAGTCTCCGAAATGACTTAAAGCACATGTAGGGACATTGGAGCTGCTCAATTTTTTTAAATTCAGGTTTAGAACATGATCTCTGATTTATCGCAGTAATGTAAATTCAGGATTTGGTTCGCTTTCGGAAATGAAAGCCATGTTTCTTCTATGTTTTTCACACGTAGTTTCAGGTATTGCTGACTTTTAAAATTAGCTCAACTCCTATTCGATGCTTTATATAAAAATTTCATCAATATTATTTTGTATCTGGTGCATGCTTATCTGATTTTTTGTTTGGTTGTATGGAAAGTAAATACAAATGCATAATCTTATCATTCTTATTTTTCAAAAGTTGAATTTTGTGATTATGCAAAATTGTTTTTGAATTGTCGTTTTCTTCTATGCATCATTTTTTCTGCATCTAGAGCAGTTTGTATGAGAGTTACGAAGAAGTAAAGCTAAGCATATTTGTGCCTGCGCAGGATTTTCATTGGTTGCTTTGTCATTATCCTGACATTGTCTTGTTTTCCTCAAAAATCTATCCACATCAAATTATCGCTCAGCTTATAATTATATATTTTCCAAAGTAAAAAGTGTTTCTCCATTTTCCATTGTAAAAAGTAGTTATTGTTATTTGTGAAATCGCATAATGCATTTGCTTATCAATTCTTTGTTCTAAAAGCACTGATAAAATATATATTTACAAGAAGGTTTGAGATGAAGATTTTGCCTGTTCACAAGCTGAATGAAATGTTGCTGCAGATTTTAATGATTTCGAAGTTCTTGAAGCAGATAATGGAATATGGAGTGTGTATGATTTCCGGATTTCAGCTACTCCTTTCTCCCATTTGTAAGGTATTTAATGAGATTTGTTACTGCGTTGCAGGTTTGTTTGTGCTGGTATGGGATGATTGCAACTGAACGTTTCTCAAAACCAGCTGGGTTATGAAAAGTAATGTGTATTTAATAATTTATTGGAATAAGGCATTACGGACCATTCCAGTTTGCTGCAGAGCAGACCATAAGAATTTCGTAATGGCCGTTTAATCAACAGTTGTCGAGGAGAGATAAGTTGACAAATAATATGGACAATGAATTTTTGTATGTCCATAGTTGTGATCTCGAGAATAACATACAGCTGCGAATTGGATCTTTGGAAGGGAGTGCGTCACTTTTAGATGCTTCTAGTCGTGTCATCGGTGGCAATTATTTCATCACCGCTACGGTTAGTTTTTTTCCATCAAAATTTCTTGTTCTTTAGAGCGTTTGAAACAACACAAGTAGTAAACTAAAATAATGCAAAACTCAGTTATTTATAGAACTTGAAAAGAGCAAATTAAGTTTAATCTCAGTCTAGGTAATCTCTGGTAGTGGTTCATTATTAACAAGAACCACCACTGAATTTTAAAATTCTTCTAATATCAGTTTTTGGTAGGTCTATTGTAATAAACGATCGGTGGGTATACCAGTTTCGACATCATACAAGCCTCAACCAAGTCATGTTCGTACAACGCTTCATTCCTGGGATGAATGGATGGTATTACCTGTCAAAATAAGGTACTTGTTACGTGATTTTATGACTCACGCTGCAAAAAACTCAGTTTTTTAAACTGAAAACAAGGATTTCTGGGAACTGTGATTTCAAATTCTCTATAAAGATCCAGAATTATTTTTTTTTCCTTAGCGTTTGTCTTGCTTGGTTGCAGGGTCCGCTTCTGTGGAGTATTTTCTTCTTACGTCCAGCTCCATAGATGCAAGTTGTTGTTGGGTTCCATTTCCCTTGTTATTGTGTTTTGGACTCAGGGCGATACTTCCTGCCCATTTCATCCAGGTGGCTTATATTTTTTCCTTCATACGGC
>JABVXS010000550.1:0-28497 GCA_013365335.1 Madathamugadia hiepei
AAGATTTACATTAACTCTTACAAACAAAGCCTTTATTCCATATGGAATTTTTGTCAAAAGAAGATTTCGTAATATGTGACTGACTCATAGCTTTTTGGTTTTTCACAACACCGCTTGTCTATTACTACAAATACCACCTCCTTCCTGGGACCATCTTGATTTTAGGATTTTCTTTGTACATGTTGCTTGCTCGCTTGTGTTCTAAGATTTGATAGGTTAAATCTAACGGTAAATTTATATATAAACAGTGTGTCTAAGGATTATTTTCATTTTGCTGTTTGAAGTTCATATATTCAAACAGAACTGTTGTTCGGCCCACTCTTGAAGACAAATTATTCCGCTCAATTAATTTGCTTGTTGTGCCGCTAATAAGCAGCTTCTTCGAGGTGTTACTACCTACCAAAGATGTTTTCATTGCTCATTTTGACGTTGCCAACAATATTTTCCAATATTTTACTGACTTTCAAAGTGATAAATCGTGCTTATAAATTCCTTTCTCGGGATTTGCCACTTAATCTTATGTTACGCATCCATCCCCAAAATCGCCAAATTATCACTATTGCGACTATAGCGGTGATGGGTGACATGTTACTAATTAATTGTCGATAAAGACAAGGTATCAGGATGACTATATTAGTAGATTATTGAAATGGATTGCTAGACAATTGAGAATTTCAGGATGGTGACAAATTTCCGTCTGAAACTCGATTTGATAGAAATCAAATTTTCATTCTTTTCAAGTTGCAACGAGAAAGAAAGGAAATGAGTTTAGAATTTGTTCTTTTAATCCTGTTAGATAACAGTACTGCATGAGGACTGAGAGTTTCAGTCAACTACTGAGACCTCATTTGTATTTTAATTAAACTTTTTCCAAAGTTAGTACAGAATGTCGCATATCAATTACTTTCGGTATGTTTAACATGCTAAAACAGATTCAAACAAAACAGAAAAGGGAAAACTGAAACAGGATGGAAAATGTAGCCTGAAGTGTTCGGGAAAACTGGTCCTGGTTGGACAAACCTTCAGAATCAGGATTTTTTTAACCTTCTGGATCAGAAGTTAATGATATAACTGTGTCAGTGTGCAGCAATATTTCTTAGGCAAGCATACCGTTTGTTTTTTAAATGTAGATATCATCATGCATTTTTACCAGAGAAAATCCTAACGAATCATTTTTTAGTCACCTGAGGTAAAACGCTATTTCCAAAAATCCTATTTACTTTGTTCATTGCTTTCTATAAGACGTACGAAAACTGTAGGAAATTTATTTGAATTTCGAATACAATATTGCTTAATGAAAATTTACAAAATTATGTTTGAAAAAAGGAAAAGAAATATCTTGCTTATATAATACTAATTTGAATAAAAACTGTTCAACGTGACAAACTGGACAACATAAACAAATTAAAAAGATGATAACATGCACGAAATGATAAAATCATTGAGAAATTACAAGTAATAAGTAATTATTCGACAGAAGTCAAAGAACAATGAGTAACTACAAATGAACAATGATAGATGAAAATAAGGGAGAGAAAATGGATGTGGAATCATTCTGGCTGTGTAATACGATTTTGAAACTTCTTAATGTTTGGATATAAAAACCAATAAAACCATAATAAATACATAGGGGATTTACTGCCTTTAGATTCTGTCTCAAATTATATCAGCAGACAATTAGTGAGTGAGGCTTGGGCCTTGTAAACGTATTTTGGACAGAATGATTCCAATGAAAAAATATTTGGTTGAATTTTTCAGCCCTTCCGATAGTTCTTGACCAGTTCCATTTCATCACTATAAGTTTTGAGATTTAAAATTTTAATCAATCTGTGGAATTAAGAATTTGATAAAAATGTAGAAATTAAGTTCAATCATGAAGCGCATTACTAAGATGCCTACAAGATACGAAAAAATGTGAAGGTAAAAGAGATATTAAAGATAAAATGTTAAAAAATAACAACAATAAAGGATAGAATATGACAGACAGTGAGAAAGCTATAAGTAAATAAAAGTTACCCGAATAAGTAATGAATTTTCTCTCCACCTTTCTTATATGCATAACGTCGAAATGAACAAATAAAAATAATGCTATCTGAATACATGTTTACATAACCCGGAAAGAAAAAAGCACTGCAGTTCACAGCAAGTGTAATGCAATTCAATTATCGTATTGTTCCAGAGAGATAAACATTGAAAAAAACCTCGTTGAGAGAAAACTATCTTTTATCAAAATTGAATAGACCATATATACAATATAATTGTCCTGACACTGAATTTAATTAAAACTACGCACCATAAAAATAAGCCTGTTTAGGCTCTTATACCATCTTTTCGCTGTTTCTCCGCTCATGCACTCTTCCAGTAGACCAATACATTTCCTCTCACGTAAGTGTTTCATTTCAAGTGCATACATATTTTTGCTGCATGCACCTTAAATTTTCAGCTTATGCACGTGTATGTCCTTATAGCAACTTGTCGTATTAGATATAGACCGAATATCTGCATAAAATAATTAAAATATCTCAATCAAAATTACAAACTGTTTTTATTAGGAAAAATAAATTCAATAAATGCAACAGAAACTAAGGGCTAACCAGTATAACTTTGTGCTGTATGAAGCAATAAAAAATAGGGCAAGACTTACTACCGTATTCCATATTTAATGATAGATGCTTCATTTTGTAGTTGATTGTTCACCCACATTCAATCTTTCTGCTTCCATATTCTTTAACTCGATACTTTCAAAAGAAGATGTCAATTCATTGACATTGCTGAGAACAAGCGGATCCATCCCAGCCAAATCACCAAATAAATCATCGCTCCCGAGATCTTGCAGTGAATCTTTTTCCGGCTACAATTTTTTTTCTTCCAGATTAAATCTATCACACTCTTCAAATATCTATAATTTTACCTTACCGCTTGGCTTAGTAATTTCCGCATCTTCAACTCCAGTTATTAAAGTGAGCGACGTAAAAACTTATTGGTTCTTTGAAAACGTATAATTTACAGCACGAACCCAATTTAAGAAAAATGGTATCCACTAATCGGAAATCAGCAATATAGAGGAAAAAATTAACAAAAATTTACAAAAATCTGCCAACTGTATCAAAGCAACTCATATTTATATTTATCAAAACTAGTCCATCATTTTTCAATAATTTACAGTGTTCACAGTTTCATAGCGCCAAATTACTCTATCACAGTTAGGAGGTCCACTTTGAGTCACTTTTTTTCCAATTTACTCCTTGGTTGAAATGTTAATTCAGAGTTTCAAAATTGCTTTTAGTATGATGAAAAATTTCAAAGCGTTTTTTTTCTACAATATTCCAGTAACATAAGGTCGCTGTGAGTTCCAGTACGATCTCAATTTAATCCACTAATACGTCAGCTTGAAAAGAAAATCCATTAATGTTTCAGATGAAGTTTGAAACCATTTTGCACGACAAATGTAATCAAAAATGATAATGTCCAGAAATTACCATTTCGATTTGTAGTCTGCTCGAATGTGGATTCGTTACATTGAAATTCTCCGTTCCATATCTAGACTAAAATATGAACAGTCCGTATTTGCCAAAACTGTGTGTGCTTGTGGTGTGGTTAAGAAATGTTATACTTCGAGAATTTGTGCAATTATAACGGGAGATTTAAACTAAACTAATTGAAATCACAAACGTTCAGACAAAACATAAAGCAAAAAAGAAAGGTTTATATAATAAGTAGCACATCATGCGAAAAAAAAGCAGTGAAAAACAAATATCAAAACAGTATACTTCTGAAGTATAAAATTATTAAGTGTGTAAATTATACATGCATGAAATCCTGATACAGAAAAAAATAAAAGACATGAAACCCGAAGAATATGAATGAATGTGTTCACTTCCAGTTCTTACTTCAAGGAAAATTCAAGACGACCAAAGCCGCTACTCGAATAATGCAGTCAACTTAGTGAGTCCTCATCAACTTGCACATACCAATTGAAAGAATGGGAAGTTGAATGTTTAAAAAGGGTTTCAAAAAGCAAAATAAAGATAATGTAATATTAATTAAAATGAAAACCATTGAAAGTGCATTACGAGATCTAAAAACATAAAGTAGACACAGCATGCATAATTTACAGAAAAAATACGGAAATAAAAGACAGATACATATGCACAAGAACAAATAAACGACTCTATCTCACAAGCACATATAACGATAAAAATCCTGCAAAACGTGTAGTTACTTACATTATCGGTGTTGATTTGCATACAGGATGACATCATTAATGGGTCCGTATATTGACTCCCGTAAGGTACTGCCAAATGGTCGTATGTAGTGGGGGATACCGAATAGTGTGGATCTACTGTACCACCAAGCATTTGTTGCATATGAACATTTGGAAGTACAGGATCTGATGTAAAATCATTTGTCGGTAACGATTCCGTACAATAATTTCTATCAGTCACAGAATTTGATTGTTGTGTCCCGGTTGCTGAACATTGCTTCTCTGCAAAACCTCTACTCTTCAAAAAAAAAAAACCTACTGCATTTTGGAAAATAAAAGTTCTGATCAAGCCCCTTCCCTACAATAGGCTAAATAAAAACTACTAATTTTCCTACCTACGATTACACAGAACCTCTCTTATCTAGTTTTTTAGTTCCAAAAAAAAAAAACATTAAACATCCAAAGGTTCGTCCAAAAGTTTAACTGAAGTTCGACAATTGCAAACTATTCAGTTCTAAAAACTACCTTTGCGCATAAAAATCTAAACGTTAATCGTCGTACTATAATTTAAGATAACTATAATACGACTGGTGAGCCACGACTATCATCTTCTGCAGAAGGTTTACGGAAATGACAGCAGCACAATAACAGTTCACAACTACAAAAATTATTCAGAACACTTTCACTCAGACATATAACAATAATAACCTATTTGTTCGGTCATGTATGTACCACACTCTTGCTTAGTTTTAATTTTCATTGAGTGGTGGGAGGAAAGGGTTGCCGGAGTTGCAGTAATATTACTATTATATGTATAGAGATCATCCTGTAATCCTTCGTGCCGCTGTATTGGCAGTTTCATCGGCGTTAAACATGTCTGCAAATAATCAATAAAAAATGCATAACTCAGCGCAAAAACTATCATCAAAAATTGAAAGATTTAATTTTTCAAAAAAAAAAGGACAAGCTGTAAATTATTCTCGTTAGAGCACCTAAACGTTAACTAGCTGCTCTTGAATTCTAGAAAATGTAAAACTCACCATCGTTCGTCCTTTTTCTGTTTCTATAGTTTCTAGCGGTGCTGTTTGAACTTGAACAGGTGGAACTACATCGATCTCCTTCGATGATACTCCCCAATCGTAAGTCTGCACCGCCTGTTCAACAACAGTTACGGGAGAATCTGAAATTACTAAATTTAAAAACCATGACTTCTCATCAATTTGAATCACTAAAATCCAATTTATGGGAAAGTTTACAATAAATCTTCAAGATTTATTTGAAGTACACATCTCCGAACCCAACAACATTTGATAAAAATTTGGGAACAAAAACGCAACAAAAAACAAAATATACGGGGTGAACACTTACATTTTCTATGACCAGTTGGTGGAGTTACAGCTGTAATCACACTACCGCTGTCACCTACAGAAGTCGGATATGGATCCATCGGATCAAAATCTTCATAATCACCATCGTACTGCAAAAAATACTACTCATGCATATGGGAATGGTTACAGCAAAACAATCTGATACCAATTCATATTAAAAAGATTCGTCACTTTGATTGCAGCATACTTCCTTTCAACAGCAGAAAACGAGACATGACATCATACCGGATTACTATAATATCCCTGTCGCTGAATATGTTGATTTACCGGATGGCGAATATTTGGTGTTGGTTGTAAGTTAAAGCGCTCCATAGCACTTGCAACTTGCTCCACCGAACGACTGAAATAATACGGTTACATTTTCAAAGACATTGATCTGTTCAAGTAATTCTAATGCCATTTTAAATCTCTCCCGTATGCTTTTTTGAATGCCTCTCTTAGATTACCTAGAAAAACACGGAAATTTTTTCAAAACATTTACTAACTTATGACTCGGCAACACTGAGCGACTCATAGTAACACCAACAACATTACAGCCTAGCGACGTATTTCGTACCATTGAAGAAGGTCGATCAGGATTGTATATGTATTCTTCAAGATCTTAAAGAAGTCCACAGGTTTGGTCATGACTGATTATATGTAATGCAGAATTTTCTTGAATTTTATTTGCTATTTGAGAAATGCAGTGAAAAACCGTGGAGTTTTTCTGTCCTTCTCTTCGAAACAACTAATCATGCAAAGAAGTCTGACTTCAAGAATAAACAAAGACCTTTCTGATATTTTGCAACTTGGTCATTCCTTGCCAGTGGTGGCGACGGTGATGAATCATCATAAAGAGTCTGATATTCGCGGTGAGATGTACTACCGTCAAGGCTTCTATCATCAAAATGGCCTACAGATCAAGAAAAAATGATAGAAATATGTGAATCGCCAACAATTAATGAAAAATCGTCAATCTCTTCTTTGGTTTTTTTTTTCTCAAAAAAAGAATCTTAAAACAAGTTAGCTAAAATTGAAGAGGAGCAAACAAACCTTTGTTTTGAAGGAAACGATCAACACAAAAATCTCTACGACCACCAATCATCGATACACTGTTTCCATTGCTGTTCGCTACGTTTGATGGATATTGAATCTCCATTGTACTAGAACCAGTATTTGAATTAACCGATGCTACTGTTTTTCCACCGATGCCATTAGAATCTGGAGATGACGGGTCGACACTGAAACGAATGAAGGTATTTTTATGCAAATCTCCAGGCAAAAATAGGTCCATAAGTATTTGGTACGATTAAAATAAACCGAAAAAGATCATGTTGCTTGTGTGTTTACCTGGAAGTACAATGGGTGTTGACGCAAACGTCGGGGTAAAGAGGTGTCCGCTTTAGACGCTTCTTTTTGCCCGGACGAATTTTCTCGGCTGGTGTACTTTCACTAACTGAAAATGACATTTAGGTAACGTAAATTTCCACCACAGACTTGTAAAATAGCTTACTTCTTTCGACAGTACGCAAGCAGGCAGATAACAGCATTTGTGTCGGTGAGTTGACGCGGTATTCATCATCACTATCATCGTTAGCCTTGTCAATAACACTTCTAAAAAACAAAAAGGGAAGCATTTTAAAGTTTAATTAAGTGTAGCTAGAACTATAGCATTGAAATCACGCTAGTACAACAAGGATGTCAGTTACACACCGAACTATGAAATACAATAAATCTTACTTCGACGATGAAGATTGAGTTGTGTCTGATGCCGTTCCATTACGTCGTTTTGGATACACTTTATTCTTTTTTGCTAATTCATAAGCTTCATCACCGTGAACTGACTTGATATGCTTCCGCAGTGACGACGGATCTGTGTAACTTTTTACACAGTCATTTATCATGCACTGATATGGTTTCTGAAAAGAAATTTAAATAACCCGGAGCAAGGTTCAACAAGAATTAAATAATAAGCCAAATCAGTTCCTTGTACATATGCGATGAGAAGGAACAAATTCAGAACCCAAATCAAAAAACATACAAAAAAAAGAAAATATACCGTGTCAGAGTGTGTGCGATTCTGATGTTTTGCCCGATCAGATGCATTACTAAAAGCTTTACCGCATTCCGGAAACTCACATCGATAAGGACGTTCACCGGTATGCGTTCGTACGTGCGTTTTCAGATTTTCCAACCGGCTATATGATTTGTCACAACCAGGATACTAGAACAAACCAATGCTATCGCTGAACAAGATAAATTACCAAGTGTTTGTCGCTTAAGAAAACTGCAAAAACTTTTCTAAAGTTTTTTTTTTCACTTACAAAACTAGAAATTTTAAATAAGAAAAATAAAAGAAGAAGCCAGGACCAAAGAGATTACAATTATGACTTTGGGCTTAAAAACAAAGGAGTGAATCTGTTCATACCACAATCAAGCAATTCCAGACCCAAACACAATGAACCCGACCACGACCCACATGCTTACCTATATTCACAGCACTATATTTACTATAATGGTAGAGCAAACATACCGTACAAACATTGGGCTTTTCACCAGTATGACGTCTAACATGTACAACTAGCATATATTGAGCCTTGAATGCTTCTTCTCGTTTACATCCTTCCCATAAACATGCATAAACTTTTGTTGTCTAAAAAATTACAATTTAAAAAATTTAGAAAGTTAAGAAATAATTCATTTTATAACGTATGCATGTACGGCTCATGTTTTTAGTTGCAACTTCATCTAATAAACAAGTCTATCCTTCAACTATAACTGATTTGTGAATCCACATAGCTTCACTGAGACACATATAATCAGAGCATTTCCAGTCTTTTGAAACAGAAAACCTGTTTTAAATATTCAAAAAAGATTATAAAATTCTGCCATTTTTAAACCAAATACAATCAGCATTTTAAAATACTAACAAATTTTTAACAGAAGAAATCAAAAAATTTCTGAAACGTATTAATGTATTAAATCCCAAATTTCTTTTAAAAAGACACCTGAATATGAGCAGTAAAAACATGATCCACCAAGACTTTTTGACTAGCAAATCTCCTTTTGCATCCTTTCCATTCACATCTCAAATCTTCTAATGTTTCAATGTCAACATTTTCAGCCGAATTACCCTCCGTTACTACGAGCGGAGCAGTATTGTTGCGAGCACTAGATTTCGTTGAATATGAATGATTCCTGAAAAGAATGCAAATCATTATACTGAAATTTGAAAACTTTCGGCTATAAGACACATATGATCCCAACAAAGAAATTATTGGAAAAAATTAAACCAATATGAATAACAAACAATAACCTTTCCTTTTGCGTAGCTGAAGATGATGGTCCTGCGGTATGTCCATTATTATTAGTTTTCTTAGACATTTTTTGCGTATGATGCACGACACCACCGTAATTCTGAATATGAGTAGTGACAACATGTTCGTTTTCAGCAGATTTAAGCGATAACCTGGAAAAAAATTTCCTTAAAATCTCAATTTCAGTAGTTACCACGCTACGAAAAATAATCACTCGAGATACATATCAAACACATATCCTACATAGATCCTAGAACCAAATTTAAAATTAAATAAATCACCTCCGATCAGTCACATTGGTATTCGTGTTTTGCAACTCAGGACCACCTCTCTAAAATAAGCTTTATTACTGATTTGATATAATCGCGAAAAATTTCTTCCATACACAACCTGGTTCTGGAACATTATTTATTTGCCACATTACCTGAGAAGAGCGTTCAACTACAGAAGGATCTAAATACAAACGCACCATTTCACCAACTTTAGCAGGATGTAGATGTTGTGCTTGTTCCAAGGTATGTCGAAAATCACTGATAACTAGTTGTGAATGAAACAAGTTAGATTCATTATCTGTAATCAGAGGTGCAGGTCTGATTAATGTTGATTGCAATGAAGAACCTGAAGAAGTCACCGATGTACCACTATCAGAGAATGTGTGTAAACTGCTTATTGAACGCTCATTTTTACGCTTGCGACTGTATTCACTCCCCAGTAATGAATCCAGCGCTAAATCTGAAAATCCAAGAGAAATCTAAACAAAGCGCATCACATCATCAACTTTGGTTTGATGTTGTTGCTGAAAACATTTTTATAAACACTTCCAGCCAACTCAAAACTCTCGAAATATGAAAAATAAATTTTGAAACAAAATCTTCCTTTTTTAATCTAAAGCTTTCACGGAACATTTGAAATTATTCATCCAATAAGCAAATTATTCAAGAGCAAAATTTTTTCAGCAAGTTTCTACATTAATGAATCCTTACCTTCCAAAGAGGATGAGGAAGAAATATTTGCACTACGAAATCCAAATGGAGGTAAATTAAGTGATGTACAAGAAGAATAGGTTGGTGGAAGTGACTGGACCGGTCCTCCCAAATTTGTAGGCGCCAATTGTGCATGTATACCCTGGCGATGATAAGCCGCCATCAACACTTCCCTGAAATGATGAAGTGGAAGAACCAAGAGCATTGTGAAATTTTGAAAATAGTTTTAGAATCAGTTCTTTGCATAGCTTACATGTGAAGCATACAAGTCGAAAAGCTAGAGATCTACTCCATATATCTAATTTTCTTTAAAAAAAAAACAAAAAAATTAATAAATGAATAAACAGCTACTATGTTAGTAATAAAACTAGAAATTTTCAACGAAATACCACTGATACATACAAATACAATGTATGCAATGCCATTCTCTACCCGTAAGACAGATCTTACTACCTCGTGAATACTCTACGTCATTAATAACACCATTAACTGATTCAGCTATCCATCTATAAGCTCGCTGATGATCTCTTTTTCATATCATTGAATTTGAATTAGTAGAGCTGACATGTAATAAATTTTTATTATAGGCGACATGAGAACGCCTTTCCAATCGCCTTACCTACCTTTCCTTATCAATCATTTATCATGCTTCCCGCACTTTTACTTCCGGGTATAAATTCCTAATTCGCCAAAACTTCTATCACTTCACTTCAATAAAAAAATTGTTTAACTCTTAAGCTTCCATGCTCAGAGAAATGAAATGCAGTGTAACAGAAATTCGGTGTACTAAAAACCAATAAATGATAAAGCATAAAATTTTATTTTAGGTTGAATATTCTTGATGCATTCCAATTTGGTATTCCAGAAACGAGTGTCGTATTACGAAATATAGTAGCTGTGAGATTATTAGATTACAAAAGAAAAACCCATTCGTTTTGCTTAACTTGTTTTTAACGAATTCTATTTGCTTTACTATCTTTCGTTTTGCTAACCTTAGCATTTCAAAATAATTAAGTTTAAGCACCACTTCATTACTCGCCTGCTTATCTCAACTACATACGCATTAAAAAAAATGCAAAGTACCAAAACCAGCCCTTAAACCACTTTTTCCTTTTCTATCATCAAAAAGCAATAACTGGAACCTCAAGATGCCAGAGAAAATTTATGCTTTTACCAAACTTTTCCAACAATTTCAATTCCTAGGACCTCGATTGCCCAGTGTTGCAGTCGCTATATGTGAAATTAAGGACTCATTAAGGGCATTCATCTGCATACATTTTGCCACTTTTCTAACGGCCGATGTCGGTTTCATGGCCACGATATGCAACTTAATCATATCAAACCCTTTTAACAAAATCTTGTTAGAGACGAAAATTTTCTCGTAAAAGTTAAGCGATTTCGTTGAATCCAATTGGCTGACATAAACTTTCTTCAGTATTTTTGCATATTACAATTAAAAAAGTAGAATTCCTTGGTCGAAAAATCAAAGGAATATAAAACATTCATGGAAGAACTAATTTCACAACTGATCATATTGCTGTGATATCGCTTAATATCATTGTTAAGTACTGACCACCTAATTATTAAAACTATCAGTTTGATCAAGTTAGAAGTAGCAATCTCAAAAGAGAATGTAAGACTGTAATGAGAAATGAGATTGAACTTGAAATATCGCATCTTGAATCCTCGGGACTGATGAATAGATGCCGTTCATTTAATCCATAAAACAATTAAGAATGACAAATAACTTGATAATAGAGAGAGGAAGGTAATGTTCGCGCCACTGTGATATTTTATCGTCCTTCTTTCCCAGATTTCTCCTCACCGTATTTGTCATTCTTTCTGGACTTCTCCACAGTCTTTTCCATCTTTCATGGAAATCAAAGAAAAAAAGGTTTCACGATACTTCTCATATCTAGAAATAAGGTTTCTCCATACATCTTAGGAAAACTTCTTGAATCAATAAAAGATTTCTCGGAACTTATCTTATTAAACTCATTGTAAATATCACTGCTTACCTTCCCCCAGTGATCTCTGTGGACAGAAGAACATGCATAGATGAAAATAGTATTACTTATATGTCTGTTTTTTCTTTTTTCAATGTTTTTTTGATTCTCTGCTGATTGTATTTATCAACGGTAAGTTATGATAAGCTTAGGGAATGGAGAGAATTCTGTTTTCTTTGATTTTTCTAAAATAATTCCGATAAGATGGAATGAAACAAACTGGCAATTTTAAAAGCCAATTTAAAAAGGTCGTAAAATGGTTGAAAAAAGGTTGTAAATGGAAATAACATGTCAATGGTGGAAAACTTGCTTTACAAGGTCAACTATCATATGATACAGAGATGTTAAATGAGGGAAAATGCAATTATTCTAAAAAAATATGCAAATCAGTTTTTTCACGTGTCCTTCATTTTTTCACCACTCTTTCAACAATCCACCCAAATGTCGGTAATTCTCCAGGAGTGTAACCAATTAATTACAGTATACGGATGGGAGTTACACCAATTAATTAATCACAGTGTATAGAATATCATTTCATTCCTCATGAATTCATCATTCTTTTACGGTAATTGTTTAATTAATTTAATATGAATCTCTTCAGTGCTTATTTGTTTTAGTGATACGGTAGTGGTGCGTCTATTCAACACCTTTCAAATTTCTTGAAGTCTATCCTGACCCATGATCGGCGGTATCTTATTTTACTTGAGATATGTATCTGAACTGTATGAGATATCCAAAATGGTCTCATTAACAATTGAATTTTAAATTGTTTAATTTTTCAAAAGTTTTTTTTGTAAAAATAAAATTTTCAAGTTTGGAAAGCATATTTATGTATTCCAGCTATTTGTAATAAATTCTTCCCTGATTGTCTGGTAAGGCTCCGAAAACTAATAACAATAACAGAACCATAAATGATGTAACTGCTGGAGATTTGTTTAGGACCAATCTGTGGCATATCATAGCTCATATTGTCATCCTTCACTGGCCAATAAAAATTGTTAAAATGCATTTTCTACGATTGCTATTGTGCCTATTTAAAATTTAACTAAATGATAAATATTTTGAAATACCATTCCTCCACACCCAAAAAAAGTAATCTAACATGTTGTATCCCAAAATACAACTTTTTTTGCTTAAACAAATCTCGATAAATTCCTATTTGTTATAGTATCCAGTTTCTGAAAAAATTTCAACATATTCCATTAAATCAAACAAATAAAAAAAATTTTGGGAATTTGAAAAAGTTTATCGTTTGGCAAGTTTTTCTTCTAGATCGACGTTGTGATAGAAAAAGTAGTGATACAACATGTCGCTCACACATATTTCTCATGCAATTCCATTTGTTTACAACGAAGGACAAGTAGAAGAAAGACATCCAAACATGATTGAAATGAAATGAATGAACCAAAAAAATTTTATTCCGGATTCGGTTCTATTTTCCGGTCAATTTGAAAAAAGGTTTATTTTTACAAAAAATGCTAGATAAAATAAACTTCCGGTCAATTTGAAAAAAGGTTTATTTTTACAAAAAATGCTAGATAAAATAAACTAACTGTGACAAGCCAAAATGATTAGCCCCATACAAGAATGGATTTGGTTGTGATGCCGCAGCTGCTGCCACAACCGTTGCAGGATTCCCAAATGCTGTAGTAGAATCGGTATTGAAACACTGTACAGCCATTGATGATAATGGATTATGGCCGGTTGCCGCAGCTGCGGCCGCTGCCATATCAACGGTACCGGTAGATTTCATACCATTTGAGTACTGCAAGAAAATTTCTCGAAAAATATCAAATTGTCATGGAAATACAAAATACATGAAATTTATGTTTTGCTCTGTTCAAATGTTCGACATGGTACGTATGTCCGTACATGTGTCTGTGTGCATGTGAATGTGTCTGTGTGTATGTGTGTGTGTGTGTGTGTGTGTGTGTTGTGTGTGTATCAGTGTCTGCGTCTGTTATAGTTTCAATTGTAAATACAAAAACGTTTCTTACATCGATTCAAGTTACAAAACTGATAAAAACAATGAACTGGATAGATATTGCCACTTATGACCCCGTCAATGAACGTTGACAATCTTGGAGTTCCTGATGTTTCATAATTTAGTAATTAATCTGAAGAATTCTAAATTCTCTTCTGATCCAAGTTATTCCTTGTTTTAATTATCCAGTCTTTAATTACAAAGCACTGAAAATAACCTCTGAATTTGTCAGCAATGGTGTAAGAGGTGAAAAAGTTGGCGATGAAAAAGCTGAAGTTGATGAGGACTGTTGACATGGTGGAATTGGCATATAATTGATACCACTGACAGTGAATGGTGCCACTGAACCATATTCCAATGAGATATTACCAACTTCCATGTTACACCCTTACCGTACCTTAACCAGTCAATTAATGTAATCTTCTTTCAGACAGAATTTCACTAATACACGATCAATACACTACTTCTTGTTTTACCATAATGATATCGTCCTTATAATATACAGATGTTGTCTGAAATGGTAGAAGTAAGGATGAGAAGAAATAGAAGTTAGCAAAAAGGCACATTTGTTCCAAAAATTTATCAAAGTTAAAGTTCCAAGTTCAAAGTAATCTTCAAATTCATGGAATTGAAAACAGCCAGATCAAATATTGAAATTTTCAATATTTAGAAAATAAAAAGGATGAAAGAGTTTTTTTCATCTAAAATCATTGTTGAAATTATCAGGGGAAACCAAATGAACCACCTGAAGAACAGAAAGACTTTGCGTTCTTTCTTTCTTTCTCAAAATAATTTTCTAGTCACGAAAATGATGCGAAACCTTTTTCTCAGCATACATAAAGCTTAAAATGAGTTCAATTCTTCTCAAAATTCAATTCCTTTTTCTCTTTTTTTCCTTTCACTCTGAATGAGCAACTCCGAATATGCGCGGCTTGCAGTATGTCTCGTTGAAAAATGGTTTTCCCCAATGCAACATTCCGGTCCTACTGTGCGTTGTGATTATCTTTCCGATTTCTGGTTAGACCAAAGGTACTCTTTGAACGAAATGTTAAGTAACATTTTAAAAAGTGTCATTTGATTATTCATGATTGTTCAAATTGACATTTTAACAAAAGAAAAAGTAAATAAATAAAGTGGAACCTTGAAATTGTCAACTTTGCTTTACGTAATTTTTTTTCTCTTCCGAAGGATAGCTTGCTTTTCTGCAACATTAATAATCACATCAGAGAAAGAGAGATTTTTCTAAGAAATTTGCACTTTAGTTTTATTTCTATCATCAGTAGAACAATATCTTGTAGCTGCTTCATCTAAAATTGACCATTTCGGATATGGATACAAAATCTAGCATCCTCCTGAAATTCCTCATATATGGCAGGAAAAGCAGAACTGGACTTGTCAAATGAATAGGATAATTAGTTCTGCTAATTTAAGCTAATTGATTACTGGAAGAGTTGGCCAATTAAGAACAGGAAGAATGAATAAAAGAGTATCACAAAGTTTATCAGAATGATTCGGTTGCAATAATTTAATGATATGGCGAAGTTCGTTTGCAAAAGTATCACCGAGCAGTGGTATCACAAAAATGAACATTGCGATGATGGAAATTTTGTTTGTCGAGAATGAGAAATGGGAAGGAAAAGGAAGAGTGAAATTTCGTTCTCGAGGACCAATTAATAAAGCCATTTTGGGAAGGTGGAAGGAAGTAATGATTAAGTTTTGAGGAGGAAGCGAAGAATAAACTGAACAAAACAAAAATGGTATGGAAAAAAGGTACCAGAGAAAATGAGACAAATGATAAGGATCAATTGATATTGACATAGTATTGAATAAAATAGAATTTAATAAATATAGCTACAAAAAATTCCTTCATCTAAAATGTTAAATTGAATGGAAAAAATAGGAAACGCCTAAAATGAAAAGTATTTAATTTTTTAAAATTAAAAAAACTTTTTTTCTAAACATTTGTGGGCGGTCGCTTCAAATAGACAGTTGGTCGATGCATGTGAGACGGATTGCACGGTAAGGATTGTTTAATAAATCAGTTCTCAGTTTGAAGATTATTTTATCTTTCTGCAAAATTTATCCACACTGTTTCTTTTAAAACTCTAAAAAAAAATTAAAAAATTCAGGAAAATAAAAAAATAAATAAATGAATTGGAAGCTGAAAAGAAAAAACGAGATTTTTCAAAAAAAATTTTTTTTTTGTCATTAGAAAATTATTTTTTGGTAAAAAATTAAAATTTATTTTAAAAATTTCTTTCTTTTTAGCTTTTGCAATTTCAGGATATCCGTAAATATCAATGAAGTTTGCAAAAAGATGGATAGGTACTATTTCAGTATTAATGATTTCTTTTAGGACGGGTACCCACTAATATCAATGATAACAAAGCACTTATGCTAAAATATTACTTTATCTTTTTTTTGTTGCATTGACCAAGTACAATCCTCAATAAACACACACACACACACACACATACACACATATACACACACACATATACACACATACACACACATACACATACACGCACAAACACAGAGGGTAAGAGCATAGATGACCGTTCAACGACTGTTGAACAATGAGAGCTATGACAGTTTCCCTTATAATTCTACCGTACTTACATTACTAGCATCTGTGACAGCTACAGTCATTAACTTTAATTATTACCGTATCAAAAAAAAGAATGTGTAGGGTGGTAGAAATTGAATTACATTGATTTCCTTTTTTGCAATGATTCACGTAAGTCGTGCAAATTGCAGACGTCTATGTTTAAGTAAAAAGGATGTTATTTTTCTCAGAATAGTTATTCTTTCAAGAAAAGGACAAACGAAAAATTTCTTTTAATGAAAAAAATTCAAAACAAATGAAATTGCTCTATTAAAAGGAAGACATACTTACCTTCAATTTCTTTTCCCACCTTGCGTCTTTCTTCGAACATAAAATTATTGTTTAATGCAAATGCAAAATTTAACTTTTGCATCTTGAAGGAGGCACGTACGTGTCAATCCTATTTTCACGTGTATTTTTTATTTTTTAGTGAATAATTTAAAATTCCTAATTTAAAAGTGTACAATTCCAATATAATTATTTTGCATTGTAAAAAGAAATATGCCTCTTGCTTCCAAAAAAAAGTGGAAGATTCGAGAAATATTGATAAACTTTGACCTTTGAAAATTTAAAAGGTAGTTGAAAATATCAAATCCTCATAATTTGTCATCCTTTTTTTCTTTCGTGTCACCTAATTGTCTCTGTCAACTTTTTCGTGTATTTCTTTTTTCTTGGTCAATAAAAACGACGAAGAGAGAAAGAGACAGAGAGAGAGAGAGAAAGAAAAGGGGTGTAAAAACGTTTTTTTTGGAATTTCATTTGAAATTCCAAAAAAAAAGATGCAAAAAGTGCAAGGTAACAGCTTGATTATGACGTAGTTTTTCAACTTTTTTTTCTCTCTACCTCTCTCCAAACTTTTTTTTTTGTCTTTAAGGGAGACAGATAGACTAAATTTACTTTCAACTTGCCAAGGCTGTCTGTTCTTACATGTTCTTTAGTCTTTTCACACACAAACAAAAACTTTTCATAAAATAATTCTTCAGAAAAAAATTACTTCCAACCTTCCAAACTTATTTAATTTTTTTTTTTCAAATTTAATAACGCATTTGTCAAAAAAAGTTGCTAATTCCTGATTCTTTTGATCTTTCATGGAAATGCCATGAAAGATCAATTGAATAAAGGAATCCAAAACTAATCAATTATCCGTGAAATAATTACAACGATTATTCTCGACCTATTATGCTAATTGAAAAAAAAAACTTGTAAAATAAGTATTGCTAAATAGAAGTTTGGTGAAGAGGTGGTAGCACAGGTGAGCAAATATTATGCAAAGGAAAATAACAATTTGTCATAATTTTTTGCAACCATCGATTGATGGATCTTCAACGACACAGTTAATTTGTGAGAAAATTATTTTCCCAAACAGGTAAGTACACAGCTGCCACTTGAGAGTTTTGCACGGGAAAAAGTTAAAAAAGAATTTTTATATGAGAAGCTTTAATTTATAAAAACTAAATGAAATTTTCAAAGAGAAACAATGATAAATTTTTCTCACAAAGATTTTATAAAAATTAATTTAAAAATTTTATGGAAAAATTAATTAACTGAAGGGAGAAAATGAATTTTTAAGAGTGAAATTTTGAAATACTGCAAAAATCATTTTATTCCAAACAATGAAAAAAAAACAAATGAATGAATATTTCAAAAAGATAGATAACTTCATAAAAATTAAAATTTCAAATTTTAATTTCAAAAGATTTTTTTAATTTAACTAAAATTTCAACTTTCCATAAAAATTAGCAATGAACATGTTCAGGTAAAAAAAAAGTTCACTGTTGCAAACAGCAAAAAAATATTAATTTAAAGTTAATTTACCAAATTTTTTTTGCGATTTGTCAAAATGTTAATAAATTTGAAAAGAAAACAAAGATCATCGATCGCTAAATTCTAAAAAAAGTCTTTGCAACATTTAAAATTTTTTTTACAACAAATCATGTATGATTTAACGGAAATGAAATTTTGACATGTTGAATTGTGCAAAATTAAAATCACAAACTAATTAATTTGTGACAAACAATTAGTAAGTAAGTTTGTCAAGAATGATTCCATGGGAGCATTTTTTTCATAGCAAAATTTTCTTGCTAACGAACTTTGCAAGCTTTTATCATTGAAAAAAATTTTTTTTTTCAGAGATATTGCAGTATGATGAAAAATTGTTTTTAACTTTATACTAAATAAATTTTCCAAACAAAATATTTCAGATGTCACCGTTGAAACAGATAATGTTATGATTATCGGTCAAACAAAAAATGATATATTATATTACCTGAAGTACCAATATTAATTACAGTAAAGAATCTGGATTTTCTAGCAAACTATGAAATTTCGGGATTTGCTTGAAGTTCGAAATTACAGCATTTTTGGAGGTTCTACAAAAATTCTGCATACATCATTTCATAAACATCTCAAATCCGATTAAAAACCTATTTTCCACCAAACTTCCAACGAGAATTCTCGACCGGAAACTATTACATTGTAAAGAATAAAAATTCCAAATTTTTCCCTGGTAAAAAGCGGTTTCGTTCTCTTTCTTCTTCTCTCTTTGTCGTCTGAAGTTTCTCCACAGTTTTTTTTTTTTTTTTTCACAAATTTCTCAATTTATCGCAATGTTTTTCAGTTCATCCGTTTGTTCGGGATGGGTATTATGCAAATATGTGCTGGTGGATTAGATCAGTCTTCCCTTCACCGGATGTGTTCACCGCACAGATGGTTAAAACATTTTGTAGAAAAAAAGATCTTATCAGCGTTACTTGTTCTTTTGTAAAAACCCTTCACATCTTCCAACACCAGCTGCACCATCTCATCATCCTTCCCCACCCCTATCATCGCATCATCCTATCATCAAAAACCCATTTTTCCACTAAACTTCTGACAAGAATTCTCGACCGGAAACTATTCCATTGCAAAGAATAAATACAACGTTGTATCATCGTATCATCGTATCGTCGTATTATCATATCATCGTATCATCGTATCGTCGTATCGTCGTATCATCGTATCATCGTATCGTCGTATCGTCGTATCATCGTATCGGAGTATCGTAGTATCGTCGTATCATCGTATCGTTGCATCGTCGTATCGTCGTATCATCGTATCATCGTATCATCATCATTCATTATATTGCAAGATCATTCATTCATCCCTTATGATCGCAATTTTTTTTTCTTTCTTTGTTAATCTCATTAGTTAAGCCTTTTCTCGATTTTGTTTCTTTTTTATGAACAAAGAAAAAAAAGAAAAAGGAATGGTAAGCAGATGGTAACTGCGATGACCGTAACCCTGCCAATTCACTTTTCAATATTTTTTCAACAAAACATGAAAGAAGTGTATTCAAAAAAGAATTTGTTTTTGAACAAAAAGTAAAATTCAAAAAAATAAATAATTTTTGTGAAAAATAATTGATGGAAATGTATGAAGCTAAAAATGGGTAATTAAATAATTACTGTATCATTACTGATCATCATTAATTAAATGAATCTTGATGAACAAAAATTTATTGCATTTTCTCCACATCTTTATAATAATTTGTTTTCATTTCAAATAATTGAAAAAATTTTTATTAAAATTGAAAATGTACAATATTTTGTATAACATTTGTTAAGCACATATGTGAGCTTCCTTTTTTTTTTAAATATAATCTGTCATCTTCAAATGATAGAATTATTTCAAAAAAAATTTTTTTTTGTTATAAATAAATTTATTTAAATTAATAAATCTCAACATCAATTATCCCTTTAAATATTGATGATTACTGATGCTATTTTGCAGAGAGGACTACAGAGAAAGAAAGAAAGAAAGAAAGGAAAAAAGGCTTTTATCAATTCAAATGATTCAACCAATTTTTTTTTCTTTCTTCTTTTGAAACTATTCCATCCATTTGCTTCATTCCTTCATTGTCGTATGTGGATGGATAGTTTCCCTGATTGGCAATAAACTTTCACTGGAAAGAGAGAAAAAAAGATGGAATGAGAAGAATTAATGATAATTTAATGGTATGGGAAAAAAATCCCCGGAGAAATTGCAATTGGATAAAATGTCGCAACAATAATACCAGTAAATGCTTTTTGGGACATTTATGACCTCACCGAGCGAACTCGTCCGGTTCTTCATTGCGGCACTTATGACCTCACCGAGCGATCTCCTCCGGTGGATTTTACTACGTCCCGAAAATTTCCTTCTGCGTCACGTTGTCCAAACTTTAACGATTACTTGAATCATTTCAACAAAACAGTGTTACCGTGCGTACAGTAATATTGGTACCGTACGTGAAAGAATTCAGATAGTTTCATTCGTAATTTTTTTTTCAAACCAATTAATGAACTATCGTATGCTAACTTAAGCTAATCATCATTTGGCTAATCCTATTTGATCAAGATTGAAATTAAAAGTCTATCCTAATAATACTAGAAAAAAAGGTTGCCGTTTACGCATACTTTCACGTGCTGCACGTACACGGTTTGATTTTGTTTGATTTGACTTTGTCATGCCAACTAATTCTCAAAGCTATTTGAACACTTTATTTGTTTGTGAAGCATAAATCCGTTAGCTTGGATCACATACGCTTTATCATACGTTTTATTTAGTCTTAAAAAAGTCACGTAAGTGTAACCTATCGTTTATCATGATTTTTGCAGAGATTCCTTAATCGATGAACGAGAAATTATACCTTTTACGGAACAAAAGTGATGCTACTACAAGCTTCGTCTATATTTGAAGATTTTTGAGGAAAGTATTACTAAGAGGACGAGGAGTATATGGATTCAGATTTAGTGAGTTCAAAGTTCAGATATGTGAACGCAAATTCTGGAGAATTTTAGATGATCAAAATATTCCAAATTACGTTTAAAACTTTCATATTGTACCGTAATACTTATTATATTGTATCTCTTGGTCACCGCTAAAGAAAGAGCACGAACCTTCGTTATTCAATATTGACCAGTTAAATTTGATTTTACTGTAATAAATTAACAGTGACATTTGACCTTAATTACCAATTAGTCTTTTAATACTAATTAGGCTTTATTTCGTTTTTTTTTTTAAACTTATTTTCATCATTTCCTTAACATCAATAATCACTTCCCAATTTTTCCTCACCCTTATTTGTACTGTTAAGTTCATACCAAACAAAATTGTCCAAATGTTAATTTTCGTCTAAAATTCAACATTTGTCATAGGAAATGCTGATAAGGTTGGAGAAAAATGAAACAACAAATTTTAAGGACAATTTGAAAAGTTGCTTTTTTCAACATTTCTCAAATTTAATTAAAATTTTTAAAAACTAACAAAAAGTTTAAAATTTTCCAACTAACATATATTCAATAAAAAATATAAATTTAAATTTAAATTAAAAAAAAAGGAAGCATTAGCATGAATGAACATAAATTATGATTACCGTGTCACTTTTTCTTTTTTTAAAAAAAACAGCCAAATGTGAACAAATTACTAATTAATTAATTAATAGATTAAAATTGCTTATGAACTTTTTGTTTTTGTGAGACCGTCGAAATATGCAATTGTTAAAAAAATAAATGGAGAAATTAAAAAAAAAACTTTGACAGATGTCGTTGTCATTGTCATCATTGATGACAGACCGGTAGGATGATGATGAGATATCCGATCACATGAAGATTTCAGATAAATTAGAATTTACAAGCATTGAACTCATTATTGAAGTGGTAATTGAAATTCATCAGATTTAATTTTTCCTATAAAATTGTAAAACTTTTTTTTTGATTTTAATAAACCTTTATTTTGCTAAATTGTCGAAATTCTTTTGCAAAACATCATTTAAATCATTTCGAAGTTTTGAAATTAATTAAATTTATTCATTCTTTTTTTTTTGTTATTTGGGACAAATTAAAAAATTGAATTATAATTTTTTTGTTTTAAATGCTTCAAAATTTGTGACAATTAAGAAAAAAATTGTTTTAAAAATTGTTTGCTCGAATGAAATGTTTTTTTTCAAAAAAGTTTTACATTTTTCTATATGCCTGAATATACAAAACATATTTGAAAATTTTAATTTTAAAAATGCTTTTTTTTTTGCTGTAAAATTTCAAAATACTCTTTTCTCTTTTGTCAAAAATGCCGCAATGGAAAAAAAAAAAATGAAAAACGATTCTGTTTTGGCAAAAGGAAATTTTTATGGCATTTTCATTTGATCGTTTGCATTTCAAATTTCTCTTTCTTTCTTTTTTGGAAAGAAAGAAAGAGAAAATGTTTGGAATAAAAAAATTGATAAGAGGAAAAATTTGTTATTAAATATGAAATTTCCCTCCAATTGTGTAAGTTAATTTGCAAAAAGTGCATGTTGTTCATTTCTGCAGCAAATTTTATTGAATCATTCAGGAAACTTAAATGTAATAAAACGAATCTTTCGTCCTTTTTGTTTACCTCAAATTTCTAAATTAACTTTTTTTGGCACTCTTTAAATTTCACTGTCATGATCAATTCGTAATTTCAGTCATTTCCGATTATTTCGAAAAACTTTTTTAAAAATTCAAAATCAAAAAAAAAGAATTGTTTCGTCTAAAAGTACAGAAAGGAAAAGAAAAGAAGTAATTTTAGTGGGTCATTTCATTCGAGAAAAGATTGAATACAGGGAGATAGACGGACACTGTTCTCTGCTATCATCCATCTTCCTCAATTAATTAATTAATTTCATCAAAATTTAATAAGTTGACAAATATTATACATATTATTAAATCATATCTATTTATGAGATGGTACTTGCAGAGATTTAAAAAAAATAAATAAATTGTCAAGTTAAATACAATGAAGAAAAAAAAAATCTAATATAAAGCTCTCCAGCATGCTCAAAGAGATTCATGAACAAGTTGTTAAATATTAATTAATTATTAATTAATGAACAGGTTGTTAAATATGTTTGAAGAGGTAAAACTGCTTACATAAATGCAACAAGAAAATAATTGCGTTTAATTAATTAAAATTATGTCAGCAATAATAATGCTTTACATTTCTGTAAAATTTGAACAATATTTTTTCTCATCAAAAGGTGAACAACGCTCATTAAGAGCTAATGTGCGCCGATCAATACGTGTTGAAAGATTGGCAACAAATGCATGAATTACAAGCAGGACAGGCAGGTACAGTAATAGTGCCCCGACACCGTATCCGTCAACTATTCATTATAGTATCAATCAATTAGGTATCAATCAATCAAGTATCAATGAATTAGGTATCGATCAATTAAGTATCAATCAATGAATTAGGTATCGATCAATTAAGTATCAATCAATGAATTAGGTATCGATCAATTAAGTATCAATCAATCAATTAGGCATCAATCAATCTGCATCGTAAGAAGAAAATTTTCCAAGCGTACACGATTTAATAAACCTAAAAAATTCAGCAAAAATAAAGTCGTGGAAATCTTTACATTCGAAGGGTAGGATGAAAGAAAAGAAAGAAACAAAAAAATACTTTGTTGTTTTGCAGAATTTCTATATTTGTGATATCAGAATTGATTCATTTATCAAATGGATTACTTGAAATAAATGGAAGTAAGAGAGAAGGAATCACAAGAAGAAATATCAATGTCAAAAACTTAGAGGAATAATTTGTCAAAAAATTCGGAAAATTTTGATAATTTCAAAAAAGAAAAATTAAGAAGATGAATTAATTAAACTAGCTTTTATCAATCTAATCAATTCAATTCAATTTTAATTCTGTTTATCCAAGAAAATGAATCCGACTAAGATCATCGTCCGCTTGCAAATGTTTCGACATTGAAGCTTTGCAAAAAATTTTTTCTCTATTGAGACATCTGACTCATTCCTAATTGAGCTATCCACCACCGACTGATTCACCCCCTTTTGACCTTAAAAGCCGGCCCATTATAAATCGGACACCTTGCACAATATGGTCAGGAGAGAGGGAAAGAAAGAGAATTTCCCTCGCGAGAACTAAAATATCGTAGCAACCCCGGTGACAATAAATAGTTCCCACCGGGGTTATTGCTAAACTGCAATATATGGATGAAGATTAGGGTCACTGATAATCATGATTTTTGACAGTGATCATTGTAATAATGATAATCTTTAGTTGTCATCATAAGCTACGTTGATTATTATGATTACTGAGTGACGAATATTAGTTATTTACAATGGAAATAATCCTGATTACGATGAAAATCATAAAATGGTTGGGGTAATGATGACGATTATTGTATTATTTGTTGAGAACTGTTGCAAAATTCATCCATTTCAATGGAAGAAATAATTGAAAAATAAGTTATTAAGTGGCATAAAGTTGATCTTTATAGCCAACACGTTTAAGGCCTTGCAGCTAATGAAATTGGTACTTTCGTGCTCCTCACGGGAAAATAAAAATGAAGCGCAAATGCCATAGTGCGCAATTGTACAGTGATGACGATTATCGTATTATTTGTTGAGAAATGTTGCAATGGATTCAAACATTATGTGGTGTACAATTGAAAAAGTAATTACCAAAAAAAGCAATAATTAATTAAAATAACTAAATAATTCCTTTTATAAATTCGTTATTTTAGCTGTAAAATTTAAATGTAAAAAAAAGAAGAGAAATAGTAAGAAGCAATTGTTGAATTGAAAATGAAGATCTGTTGAAATGAAAAATATTCAGCCAAAATAAGAAATTTTTTTCACAGGGAGTGAAGAGGAGCAAAAGGCAAAAGGAGGGATGATGATGAAGTGGAAGAAATTTTTCAATGAAATGGAAATTTCAATCATTTAGCGGCAATTATAAAAGGAAGAAAGTGGTTAGGATGAGCACAATTTGTTGCCAAATTTCTTTTAACTTAAATCCAATAAAAGAAAAAAAAAAGTGAACGATTTAATTGTGAAAGAAAAAAATGAAAAAATCGGAAAAAAAATTTTTTTTTGTTAAATTTTGTATCGAAAATTTTTCAGGTGATAAATTTAAAAAATAAAAATAAAAATTGGAAATGAATGTTTTCCTTTCTTCCATTCACCATCCACCGTGCTACAACGCTGTTGTACAAATTGAAAAATTAAGCTCTAGCAAATGTTGAAGAAAAAAAAAACAAAAAGTTTCTGCTTCTGTTGATTTCATTTATTCGTTTAGCAATTAGCAGTTTGCCTACCTCACATTATCCTACTATTAATTACCGCTTCCCCACCAATTAACAAATCATCAACATTGCTGCAATGCAATTTTTAGTTACAATTTTTCTCCCTGTATACATGCAAATTCCAAATATATCACAGATGCGGTAGGCCATCAAAAGTGGATTCTGTAACGTCCGGATATCCGGACAATTCCACAGTCTTGTCATAGATACAGTATACCCAGTTCCTGACACGATTTAGCTTTTAGAGAAAGAAAAACTGGTAGAATGTGAACATTTTAAATGACAAGCAATTTTCCTGGATCAATTAATTGTCACCTGTACTGTCATCGCTCCAGTACCACCAGGATATCGCCGAGTAGAAATGTGGAAGAAAATGTTTGATGAGGAAAATAAAGGATGAAAATTGAGGCGAAAAGCAATTTTCTTTGTGTATATTCATCACAGCATTTTATCACTTCATTTTTAAATTTAGTTTGAAATTTAATTTACTTACATTAGTTAAAATTCACCCAGTTCACTAGCAGTCAGTTGTTTTTATCACTCCCTGAGAAATGCCACCATTCAGGAGGACGATTCATCAAAGTTGCAGGATTGAAAAGGATGGTGTTTGAAAATGGATGGATCGGGTCCTTTGATCCGATCACAGCGTGGTATCTCTCCTAGCACAATCCAACCCTTTTGACTCATTTTTTTGTTTTAAACAAAAAATAATTAACTAATATGGTGCTTATATTAAACATCTAACATCAATCCCACCGATAAATCTGAAAAAGATTTTCTCGAAAGTTTATTTTTGAATCTTTCAATGATCATTTTCTGCTTCAATCTTTTTTTTTAAACACAAAGCTAAAAATTAAAAGTTTTTAGAAATTCAGCCACAACAGCAATGTTTAAAAAATTTTGTTCGGGTCAAAGGTGATGCAATACCACTATTATCTCATCATTTAACACAATCAAACACTTTTGCAAAAATTTTTCATTTATCATTTTGATCTTTTTCTCATTTTTTACTAAACTATTTGATAAAAAATTTTTTTTTCAAAAATTCAAATTACTCTTTGAAATTAAAAAAAACGACCAGAAGAGAATGAATATGAAATTTGGTTTGGAAGAAAACAAAAAAAAAGTTTGAGCAATTAGATAATTTATAAAAAAAATTTCTTTTCGCTTTCAACTATCAACATTTCATATTAAATGGTGAATAGGATTTTTTAATTTCTTAATTGTTTATATCCTATATTTCCTGAAAATTATTTCAATTAATTGAAATGATTCTTTTCATTTAACAATTGATTAATTTCTATATAAACTCGTTTGTATTTTCTAAAAAATTTAATTTAATTTCTTTTTTTCTTGAAATTAAATTTCAATGCTAAGATGATTGTTGCAAATTGATTAAAGTATTTTTAATTTTGAATACTTTTAAACAATGAGATTGATCGACTACATCTCATCAATCCTATCATTCCTTCTTCTTTTCCGAGTTTTGATCAACAACAGAAAGTTAATCAAGTTTAAAAGGGTCGTTCGAAATAGCAAGTGTGAAAAGCAAATAAATAGTATGCAGAAAGAGTGAGATGGTTATAAAAAAGTAGCTAGAGAAGTGAAGAAAAAGAAAGTTATAAAAAGTAAATAATAAAGATAGCTTCTGTAAAATTCAGATGTAAGAGGAATGTGTAGAAGACAGTTATCCATAATAAGTTGTAAGTGAGTAAAGAAGACTAATAACAAGTAAGTGTAAAAAGTAAGTACAATAAAACAGCTATAAATAATATATAAGTATGAGAAAGGTTGCTAGCGTATGAAAAAGATTGCTATAATTTAACTAAAAAAAGATAATTACAAATTTCAGGTAAGTATAAGGAGCATGCGTAAAAAAGATAGTCATTAATGGTAGGTATGAAAAGATATTTATAAACAGTACGAACATAAGCAAAGAGAAAGAGAGAGAGAGATGGACGATGGATATGCTAATGAGAGAAAATGAGGAAGAGAGGAGGAAAAGGCAAAGTCTTCCTGAGAATAAAAGACAATAAATCAATTGAAGAATTTGTGCTAATGATGATCAGCCGAAAAATGAAAATTTCGCATTTCAACATTTTCACAAAATCTTGAACTGAACATTAGAGGAAAAGAAGAAGAAAAATTGTTGTATTTGTGCGACATGATTGAAATTTGAACGATGCAAATTGAGAGGAAAATATCGGAAGGTTTGATGAAAAAATTTGCTTTCTTGAATGTTAAACACCGCCAAAAATTTCAATATACAATGAACAGTGAAATTCACTTGAAAAGATGGACGGGGGGAAACACAAAGAAATATACCGCCAATACTAAATCAGCAGCAACAACAACAAAAGGTTGTAAATTTTCAACATTTACCGCACTGTCATCCCTCGCAGTTGCCATAAATTACTTTGTCCTTCCAATTCAACTGAAAAACATTTCGAGCATTTCTAATTATATAAACTATAAAATTGAAAAGAAAGCGCTGAGAAAATTAATGCAAATTCACCCATTACTGAATCATCGTACTCGATGTTATCACTATCACCTTCTGAATTATGTCAATCACATATGCTAAATTTTCATTATCACTTCTGAATCATCTCTATCATATGCTGAATTATCATTATCATTTCTGAATTATCTCTATAATATGCTGAATTATCATTATAACTTCCGAATTATTTCTATCATATCCTGAATTATCATTATCACTACTGAGTAATCTCTATCACATCCTGAATTATCACTGCGGTTATCCATAGCGCAGTGGATAATCCGCATGTCGAGAGATTGATAAGGTAAACATAGAAGGGTTCAATTCCCAGATATGTTATCACCGACGACAGACCTAAGCGACGGGTGGGTCGGGTAACGATAGTCACAAGAAGAATGAGATGCAACAGTTTCAAATACCTTGGCTCAACAACC
>JABVXS010000551.1:0-28448 GCA_013365335.1 Madathamugadia hiepei
TCCTGTACACGAAGCACATCTCCGATAGATTCATTTATAAGCAAGGAGATGACTCCCTCCCTGCTTCTCGCATTTCCAGCGACAGGTAGAGTTGCTTTATATAAATATCGATTTGCAGTATTTATTTAGGTATTTGCACATCAAAATCGTTATGTAATATTCACGTGAATAATTGCGTAAGTCCATTTGAACTTTACAATTACCAACAGCAACAGTGTGCTACATTTTCTTCTTCTCAATCTATCAATAATATTATCTTACAATTAAACTGCATTCTGAACAGAAAACTGAATCAAGCGTTAATTACCGTCATTATTGATCGGTAAATAAAAATAAATTTCATTTAAGGAGAAAATACGATATGCGCAAAATTAATCGAAAATTTTCTTTCCTTTTTTACTTAATCTATGGCATTTAAAATGGAACATTTGCAATGATGCATTGAATTTTACATGCTTATAAACTTATATAGCATATCTGCATATTTTCTAAAAATTGATCTTAATTAATGATTATCATGATATCTGTCAAATATGTATATCTATAAAAGTTAATTTCACATTAATTTACAATGCAGTTTTACCTGTCGCGTCTATGTCCGATGTAATTTTTTTCGTTTTCGATACTGTGAGACAAAATAGTTCATAGTGGTACCATAGCACTACAGACCATGTTGGGTTCTAGCATTGTTGAGTGATACATCGTCTTTGTTGCTCTTATTTCCCTTTAATTTTTTTTTTTTGTGGTAATGGATTATCAGTTATGTCTGTTAGACTTTCTTCTTTCCGGAAATTAATTTTAGATATTCCTAGCTCTGAAATTTAGTTCTACTCCTATCTCGACCTCATCATATCTGTTTGGTAGGTTAGAATAGGCACTGTTACGTGCTCGATGTGGCATAAGCAAAGTGGCACTCTGATGATGAGGCTAAGCCTTAGACTGAAAAATCATGTAATTTCTTCATAATCAAGTTATTCCGAACGAATGAGATCTTTTGATAAATCCTGCTATCATTCTCTTGGTTGATTTTATTGAGATAACGCATCGGTACTGGGTGATATTGTTGTAGTAACATTCATATTATGCTCTGTAGTATCGTCGTAGTCCTCCAAAACATGAGTGCCAACTAAAATTCTTTTCACGGTTACTCACGCTAAATCTCATATGTTTAGTTGCTAAGTTTTCCTCGATTGAGCACTTGTTCTAACGCAACTGGCGATCATTTTAATTAAATAAATTTACCGTTAAACTTGTTATTTGTCATTTTAATTTTCAGTACAATGAGTATTCTTTACATTAATAATTTATTGTTTTTCGAAAAACTAGAAATGGAACGTTCTTTTTGCGGAGGCCATGATGTGATTTTTATTCCCCTGTACTAGAAAAGTGAGTATCTCTTTAGCGCATTCGGTTCAGGCTCTAAAGCAACTGGGGAAATTTGACTGGAACTTTTTTTCTGGCATCTCGAAAATGTTCTCAATTATTGCTTGCTTGTTAGGCCTTCAAAGATTTATATGATTACGAGATACTTGAATTCGGATATAAAGCAATATGGTTTCGAATATTAATCCCGTCACGAGTGCATAATGCTGAAACAAAATTGTGGAGATAAGTATTGGCTTCATAAAGATATTTTTCAGTTGTTTACCGGAAGGAAATACTGAAAACCAAGGATATAGAAATATGATGCGTCCAGGTGGAGCTGCACCTATCATTGTGCTTAGTCAAAATACAACTAGAGAAAGTGGCCATCAAGTACAAGCGGGTAATATTGCTGCTGCAAAGGTATTATTCTTCATTAGTGCTTTGTGGTGTACCCTCATTGTCAACTTATTCAACATGTATTGATTGATTTGTAAAGTGTAGTATAAAAAATATTGAGCTCGATAATTGTAAATAGCTTAGTTTATCTTCATGTTAATTGCTGTATTCCAGACTATTGCTGATGTTATTCGTACAAGTTTGGGACCATGTGCTATGCTAAAAATGCTGATGGATCCGATGGGAGGTATTTTTTTAGTTCTAAAGAAAGTATGGACTAAGATTTTCCGTTCAACTAAGAAACGAAAGTTAGCATTGTAAATAGCTTAGTTTAGCTTAATGTTAATTGCTGTATTCTAGACTATTGCTGATGTTATTCGTACAAGTTTGGGACCATGTGCTATGTTAACCATTTTCACTGTTGGTTTAACAATAACTGCAAGTTGGCATGAAAACGTGTTTTTCGGAGTTTGTTTTTATCGCAAATAATTGCAGGCATAGTTATCACCAATGATGGTAATGCAATTTTGCGCGAAATTACGGTGAAACATCCAGCCGCAAAGTCAATCATTGAAATAGCTCGTACACAGGATGAGGAAACTGGGGATGGTACCACCTCGGTTATAGTACTTGCTGGTGAAGTGATGTCACAGGCACAGCAGTTTTTAGATCAGAATATTCATCCTACTGTTATTATTCAGGTGGGTCATCCTACAAGTTCCGAAACACAAGTAGGTTAAACATTAAAAGGAAATTTTGGTTGTCAAAATTTCATATAAAATTCATTTACATTTAGGCTTATCGGATGGCTCTAGAAGACATGATTGTGCTCGCCGAAGAAAAATTCAGGTTATTTTAAATCAAAAGTTTGACCAAAATACGAAATTTAGACAACTTGTCAATCAGTACTACCAATTTAGTGTATATATGTTTCAAATTTTTGAAATTTTCATCTACAGTATAAACTTACACACTTTTTGTGAATTTTTTATGTAGTGATCAATATATTTCAGCAAGCAGATTGATATAAACAACAGTGAAGAAGTTGCTTCTGTTATCAGGTCATGTTTGGGTACAAAAATGTTGTCAAAATGGATGGATTTGGCTGTCAACATAGCACTAAATGCTGTTAAAACTGTCAGAGTTGTCAATCATGGACATCAAGAAATTGACATCAAGCGTTACTGCCGTATTGAAAAAGTATTTCATTTTTATAAATTCGACATCGAAGTTATCCATTAATCTCTAACTTTAGTCTTACGTTATTCACACTCTTGCTTTCTATTTATCGGCCTCGTTTATTACGTACTGTTTTTAAAAACTATTGTTCTTGTTATTCAGAAATCAGCAAGACCTTTGTCTTGTAGTTATTGTATGAATAAAAAACATCTATGAGTTACATATTCTTTGTAGATTATCATAAATTGCTTGAAAGTAGAAATGATGATGTAATCAAGACAAATTTCTTGGTACTCAAGGACACAAACTTGTTAATTTTGCAGATACCAGGTGGTCGAATTGAAGATTCGCAAGTCATAAAGGGCGTGGTGTTAAATAAGGATGTGACGCATGCAAAAATGTTACGTCGAAAGGAAAAGCCGCGTGTAGTACTTCTTGACTGTAATCTTGAATTTAAAAAAGGCGAAAGTCAGATGTCACTAGAAATCATGAGAGAAGAAGATTTCAGCAAAATTTTGGAGCAGGTGCTTCTTCTTCATCGATTTTTTGAGATAGTGGAAACCCTTTTGTGCTTGACTGGTAAAACGCACAAGGAAACTGTTCAGTTGAGTGAATGGGTTTCTACTACCCAAACTGTTTGGTATGTTTTAACTTAAAACATGAAGTAAAACTTGTGCTTTTAAGGAGGAAGATGAAATTAAAAAAGTGTGTGATCACATAATAGCCGTGAAACCGGATGTTGTTTTTACCGAGAAAGGTGTTTCTGATTTAGCTCAACATTTTCTTCTGAAGGCGGGCATAACAGCAATCAGACGTTTGAAGAAAACTGAGAACAACAGATTGGCTCGGTACGATATTTTAATGAAAGAAATGATCATGTTTCTCAACTTTAAATATTCACTCTGTATAACTTCAGCATAGTAATTATAGAATCCTCTTGATACGACTGAAAATGCCCCAAGTCTCTTTTAGAAGAGTTACAGCTTTTATTTCCTAGTATCAGCTACATCATTGTAGTGTTACTGGGGCTACGATAGTTAATGATACGCAAGATCTACGTGAAGAAAATGTCGGTACAAACGCTGATTTATTTGAAATCAAGAAAATTGGTGACGAGTACTATACCTATGTGACGTCAGAAAAAGCAACTGCTGCAACTGTGGTCTTGCGAGGCCCAAGCAAGGTATTGTCAGGAGATATATTGATTTGAAAAGAGTTCGAATCACAACCATTTGTTATCCTTTGAACTGTGCAAATGTCATTGGAAGGTAACTATCGTCATGAAAGATAATAGTCGAAGGAAGCATTCATGTTTTTCCTTGGTTAGGAACGTCAAGTTAGAAACGTCATTCAGCTCAACATTTTATTGTGGAACATTTATCTGAGTTTTACTTTATTAATATGAACCCATAAATAATTCTAGATCAGTATTTTTAACTTTTGGCTTATGAAAGTTAGGTAGTTAGACTGATGTACAATACTTTGGTTGTTTTTTCGTTGAAGTGTTTGTATTAAGTTACAGTTACTTTGCACTATTTCATGTGATTTTTTAGGATATTATCAATGAAATTGACCGTAATCTTCAAGATGCATTAAACGTTGTGCGTAATATCATGTTAAATCCACGTCTTGTTCCAGGAGGTGGTGCCATAGAAATGGCGTTAGCTCAGGTTAGATTCTCATAGCAGTTTATTTATTTTTTTTATTTCACCGCTGAAATGATTGAATCTTGCTCATAGAAAAGGAGATTCGTCATTTGACGAAATTTTTTATTTCTGCTTCATTTCAAGTTCCCGAGGATTTAAGCTATTATATTTTGCATGTTACTATGCAAATCTTTCATTAAACGCTATACATGCTTTGATTAGTTTTACAGGCCTTAAACCAGAAAGGCAAATCAATTGAAGGAGTTCGTCAGTGGCCATACAAGGCAGTTGCCCATGCTCTTGAAGTTATTCCAAGGACGTTGGTGCAGAATTGTGGTGGTTCGACAATTAGACAGTTGACAGCTTTGAGAGCAAAGCATGCGCAGGCTCCAAACAATTGGACCTGGGGGATCAATGGATGCACCGGTCAACTGGTAATGTTATTTACTTCGCGTTGCTTGAAAACTATTTTTGTAAGGTCAGTCTAACGCTGAGCTTTGATGATCTAGGATTTGTACTTTGCTAAATCAATTTCAATACCTGATAGTCGAGGTCGATTTTGAGGAACGATAGCTACAATTATTCAAATTTACTACAAAAGCAGGGGTTAGGGTTTGATGCTTAATATAAGGTAAATTCTCATAAATCTGGAGAGGCTTCATTGCCAATCGCTCTACGCATTGTCTAGTATTTGGCGACTGAAAATTCTTTAGGCTGATATGAATGAATTGAATGTTTGGGATCCATTATCAGTCCGCCTTCAAGTTTTGAAAACAGCGATTGAGACGGGAGTCATGTTGCTACGAATCGATGATATCGTTTCGGGAACAAAGAAAAGTGATGGTAGCGGTGCAAGTGGTGAAAATGCCGTTGATTCTTGAATTTTCATTCTTTTTTTATTGCTTTTTTAAAAAGTTCGTTTTCTTACTGCTTTTTGAAAGTTTATAGGAGGCACAAATTTTTTGACATATGTGACCACTTTGGAAAGCCCTTTACCGAAGAATTTCAGGATAATTATATATAAGCTTTGAATAAAAATTTTGCATGCGATTTTATGAATTAGGGACAAATTTTTAAAATCACTGGAATCCTTAATACCTTTTGTTGAACGTTGATAAGGCTTGACATCAACTGTGTCAGAAAAACCATCGTTCTCATATTTTTTTCGAACATTTGAGGTTGTAATTCAGACATTTAAATGCTTTGCATTGTTGATTTCTTTGTTCTTGAGCATTGCCAGATTTATTTGGGCATTTTGAATAAAATAAAAAAAGCTCGTAAAGGTTTTACAACGTTTTAGAACATTTGTTATGCAACAGTGAAATACTGATCAGAAATTGTACGGTATGATGGGGATGATTCATGTGCTTCATATTTCAACACGAAAAGCAAAAGGGAAATATGTAGGATTGCTTGGGTAGAAAGAGAAAGAAGAGCTGTCCTTTGCAAGAACTTTTTTTATTTCTCCATGGCAGATGTGATAATGTTAGTGGGCAGCAACCGTTATAGACAATCTGTTTCAGATTTTTTTGTAGGGGCCTAATATTTCCTCGTGTTACCTGGTATCTCTTCCTATAGCTTTGATTTGATTGAAGTCAAATTTTTAAACATGAGGAAGTGGTCTTTCCAGTTTTCCTGTTAGTACTAAAGGTATTTTCTTTTTTGGAGAACTGATGGAATTAGAGCGGCCAAAGAAGGCAAAACATCGTAAACCGCGTGAACTTTCACCACCTCCATCCGTCTTATTGACCAGTTACGGTTTGGATGAAAAATATGATGCATGTGAACATCAACCATCAACATCTGGCGTTGAAAGTGAAGATACGATGAAGGAGATAGGGAATGATGAAATAGCTATTAATGAAGGAAATGCTGCAAAATCAGACCACATTTTTTCAACACAAAATTCATCCATTGACACAACTGAAAAGTTCGTTTTTTTGTCGTATATCAGGAGACCTGTATTATCTTTGAGAGATTGAAAATTTTTTTTGTAAGTACTGAAATAAGGGGATTTATTATGGAAAAATTATTGAGGAAATTTTCCGTTCAAATAAGGGTTATTTCTTAAAAATTTTCAATGTTTTTTTTGAACTTTTTTGAATTATGATTTTTAACCAAGTAATTTTCATATTAAAATCTCAGGTATTTGTTCCTACCTGAAACTATTTCATCATATGGAAGGAAAAAAACTTTTACAAGTGATATGATTGAATTCAGGATAATTGAATGTGATGAGAAGCCAGATGTTAGCATTTTGTTGGAAACGAAAGAAAGGGAGAATGTGGAAATAGACATGAAAGAAGCAACAAAAATAGATGACACAACGAAGATAGTGTCAGGAACATTTATGATTTTTTTGTCAGAGTTAGCGCAATTTCTAATATGATAATTCGACAAAATTACTGCTTTCGATAATCGTAACAAACTGAAGTGGCACAGTTCTCTATCTGCTATATATCATTAGTAGTACATTGTCATTAATCCAAAAAGCATGTTGTTATAGATCGAGTATCTACCCAAATATGCAACTAAATGAAATGAAGACAACTTCTTTCCAAAGCACCGACGAATTGTTGACGTCAACTTACTCAGGAGAAGTACGAGAACGTGATAAAACTGTCATACAACAATTACCATCTCTGCCATCTGAAATTCAGTATAAATTTTTATTCTTTTTTTTGTTGTTATCAGTTTAGTTGCTTACCTTTGATAAAAAGTAAGGAAAAGAGCTGATGATGTTGGAATGAAGCTCAATAAGATAATGAAATTATGGAAGTCTAAAATCTGACTGACAAATTCAATATGAAGTTTAAATTAAGTCACTATAAAAAAAAAATATTGGAATCATTATCATCGAAAGTTTGGGTTTTGCATAAATCTAAGCGAATTGATTAGGTATTTAAGATTATGAACTAATAAGCTCGATAAGCTGTTCGTAGCTTGCATCTAGCATAAAATGCACAGGGGACTGAAAATACTGGTTTAAAATGTTGCAGTTTAATTTATTTACTTGTATTTGAAGGAATGAAATCACGGGTGAACGTACAAACAATTTGTATCCGTCTCTTTTCTTAGAATGCAATGAATACGGATTACTGACGGAGAATCAGTTGCTGTCATTTTACCAAAACGATCTATATGAAAACGTGGATGAATTTGTGGACGATTTTTTAAAAGTAGGGTTGATTTCCGTTCGGTTTCTGAAATAAATATTCATATCCGTTATCTTATTGCATACTTATGCGAGAACTTCTCACTAAATTTAATTCGTCAAATCAGTAAACTTTCCGGGTTTGATCTGATCACTTTAACATGAAACACATCATTTTATTAGAATGAATCAAGTCCAATCACTTTTGAATAATTTATGAAGATTTTCCTTTCATTTTCTCATGCCTGAGTAATAATCATTTATTTGATCAAATGCTTGTTTTATAGCGTGAAGAATTTAGTCATCATGATTTGCATGAATATTTGGAACGATATAAAAAAGCGTGTGAGGATATTAATGTCAATGAAATTGACGTTACGGATTGTGAACAGCTAGTGAAAGAATGTGTTCATGCAACATGGACAGCTAAAAATCGAGTTGTTAAACAGGAAGTATGTAGTTCAAAGAAATGACATCATTGTTCACTTTTACAAAAATTTTTTCAGAAAAAAAGCTGCAGTTTGGAAATAATTTCAAGTTTGAAATCCTACTGTTATCAAGTAAACATAATTTAATTTATCGGCATTCCTTTCACATTATCTTTATGGATAACAGGAGGTTTTCCATCGTCTCTTCATGCATCTTTTTTGTGTCAACAAAGTTTAAATTAGGGTTGCTGTATTCAATATTTAGTAAAATGGAAGGCTTTCATACAATGACGAATGAAATACAGGATTGATATAATTAAAATGTACCGTGATATAATTGAAATGTTGATTGACAGAAATCTTCATCATTCCCAACTTATTAAAACTCTTTTTTAGAAGAAATACAGAAAACAAATGTTCTTCTTCATTATTTTAAACCATTAATGTTTCAAAAATGTTTATCCGAATGTGTTTCAGGGTCGATGTGGTGAGCAGAAATATGCAACAGGTAGTTCTTCATACTTAGTCGCGACATTTCATCCCGAAAAAGCAAAAGAATTGTCTTGCTTGTTGAAACGTGATGCATCTTTTCGCTTTAATTCGTTATGTTTACAAATTCAGGTATTTATGTAGCTTTTTACGATTCCGCTTAGCTTATTGTTTAGCACTTGTGGATTTAAATCGTTTAGTTTAACTAACCGCTTCTATGCTGAGTTATCATTTAGTTTGACATAGGGGCAATTCTAACGCCTGAAAAAGAGTAAGCGAACTCGTTGAGCAAAAGTGGTGCAAGGGTATTTTTTAAATCAGATGATTGTGATGAGTATCGGCTGTTTTGTTTAATTCTGATATTGGTTGTTGACCGCTTATCGTGAGTAAAATGTGCAAAAATATGAATTGAAGTTTGACATCCTAAGCAATGTTGTTCTTAGACAAATGTCGATCAGCCATACGAAAAGTATTATTAATTAACTCATGAATAGAATGTTTAGAAGTACGCTTTCTCGCTAATTTTGCAGGTTCATTCTCTCGCTCTCCAAATTCAATGGCGAATTGTTGAATATGGCAATGCTTTTATGATGGAACATTGTTGTAGTAAAGGCAGTCCACCGTGCTGTTAGTTTATGTATTTATCGTATTACATCCAAAATCGCCATATTAATATCGTTTCATATCATTAATCCATCGAACCTTATGCGGCAGTAACATAGTTATGGAAAAGAAACTATTTTTTCTAATGCGGTATAAATTAATTATATGTTACATATTTTTCCAGAGATTGAGTTTCATACATGTTTGCTTTTGTAGGAAGTCAGTAATATAAATTTTCATTCATATTCGAATATAGATGAACGCTTCATTTTTAATTATATTTATGCAATTTTTTTTCAAATTTCAGTTCTACCTGGTGATACTGTTACTGTGAGTAGGCAAAATATTCGTAACGCACTTTCGGATTTGTTTCATTATTTACGCTATCCAGATCTTCCTTCACGTTTCACCACTGCCGTTTCTGGTTGGATTAGTGAATTGGTATGTTTCATATTCAAAATCACTTTTTCTTGCTCATATGTGAAAGAGGATTTATTAATTGAAAAAAAGCTTTCAAAAAACTTCTTAAATTTTGAGTTTCAGGTAGCTGCTCTTTTGAAAGCATGCATCTCTTCAGACCAGCAGTATTTGTTGTGTCAAGTGCTTCGTCTAGTTTCACCAGTATCTCGGTGGGCGGCACCGTTACTTCAATCATTTATCGAAACTGACAGCATAAACGATCGTCTTATTATTGATAATTATATAGTAATGATGAGCATGTTGCTTTCACCAATACGGTAGGTGTTAAATTATTTAAAGCGGTTGCAGTCTATTTGAGAGATACGTGTGTTCCATTTCTGTTATATTTTACTGGCACAAAAAATTTTCGTATGTAACTCTCAACACTTATTTCTTTCAATGTTTACATTTCAAATATGGCAGGGTTGACGTTGAAGCAATATGAATTAATTAAGATATGGGTTCGAAATTATTATAAATATATTGCAGAGGCCGTGAAAATTTTTTGCGGCGTATAGCGAATTTTGAAAACGAAAACAGTAATTGGGTTGTCATCAATGACGACGGAATTGAGGTAATTTTTGATCATCGACATTGGTAAATAGGGACTGTCCAGTTTCAGTGGTCACCTATGTTCCACATAGTTCGATTGCATTTATTTAGGATACTTTTGGAATGATTTATCATTTTAGTTATCGGCTATTTTTAGGTATATTATAAAATTTTTAAAAATCTGAAAGTTTTTTTAGAATGGTGAGTCTGTGGTGACCGTAAGTGAAACCGATTTGATTGCATTTTTCAATCAGTTCAGTGCTGAAGCTTCTTTTGCTAAAGTAACTCGGTGTTTTGCTCTCGTCCTAAGTAAATATTTATCATTGGAATTATTTCACTTTAATTAGTTTACAGTTAATTGCTATTTCACTTGATTTGAGAATGTAATAGTACTTTTTTAAGAATCAGATCCAATGAACCAAGCTCTAACTTTGATTGCTTTTGAATTGGTGCTCATTAAAATATTTAACGATGGCTTATACACATACGGCACATCAAACTATCGCCAATTTTGTAAACAAATTGGCCATGCTTTACGTCAAAGTGTCATGTAATTTTTTTCGTCAATAATTCGAGATATGTGTGAACTCAATATATAAATAATCTTCTGCAGTCAGAATTTAAACATCTTGCTATGAGAATTTCAGTGACTGGATGGCGTTTAAAATTTGTTTTGAATGGATGTTTTAAATACTTTATGTGATATGTCCCTCATGCTTTTGTTCTATTCTTGAAATAGTGAAACATTCCTAAATTTTGCTTGTAATTATTTTTTAATAATTATTACCCACAATTACAAATAATGATGTTTATATTGCAGATGCTCAGCAGAATTTTTGAAGGTTATCAACGATAAGTTGTCTCATGATGAAACGAAAATAGTGCGGAAAGAATTCGATCGTATTATTCTGCATGCCGTTCATTATATCATTAGCAAGCAAAAGTAACTTATATGTTATCCGTCACCTCTTTCTTTTCTTTTTTAACTTCACACTTTTTAATAAAGTAGGCACTCGGGAACTAACACATGAGGCAGTATATAGCGACTGTATTTAAGACGAGAGGGAAATCTCAACAGATCATAAGTTATCCAAGTAAGCTAGTATTGTGATCTAGTTAATACTGTCATAGCATATTGGATTTCTTTAATATATATAAAATCTTTAAGCATGCAGCGGCTGCAAAACAGTGCAGTGGCTGCAAACCTTTCAAAAGTTGCAGTAGTTAAGATGATATGAAACTACTACCTTCATAGGAACTAATTAGTCAACTTGAAAATCAGCATTTGCTGAACTTGACTTGTTTTTTAACACTGTATCAGTCATACACACTTTCTTTCTATAACATCATGGATGTAGACTATTATCAAATAGCGAATATTAAAATGATTGGAAATAATTTTAGCCTTGGTCTTATGCAATTTGTGCTGGACTTGCCGTATGATTTCGCCAGTGAAGCATGTCGAATGCGTTGTCAAATATTGTTAAGGCAAAAAATGGACATAACAGTAACAAAATTATATCAATTTCCAGATGTGGATTTGCCTAATTTAGTTAAAAAAGGTTCGATATTTTTTTTTTGGTTTTAAAGGAAAGAAATTCGATTTTTTCTGAGATTAAAATGAAGTAGATATTTTTTAACATTTAATTTTTTTTGAAGCTGGCAGTTTATTTGAAAAATTACCGGATTTATCTAGTGACGATCGCATTTATTTGCTTTCTGCATTAACAGCCATTATTTCCGTTTCGGATAGAGATCTTGATTCATTTACTCTTGAAATACTGAATGTAAGCTTTTTTTTTTTAAATTTCTACTGTGATTCATATTTTGAATATTCGTCAGATATTTTTAATCCTTTATTCAGTTTCCATTAAATTTTATGTTCTAATGCATGACAAGAATTATGACTTTTATCGCTATTGTTTTTCATGCCAATTACGATTGAGTTGTACCTAAAAGGCAGACACGCACATCCCACAGAAAATGCATCGTTATTAAAAATGCGGTAATCCTCATTCATTTCAGATATGCTTTCTTGATGTTTCTATGCGCGATCACTTTTACAAAGCTGGTGCCGAAGCTATTGGAGATCTCATTGGTAAACATCCACACCTCCTCCAAAATATATTGGTTTTTATTGACCGGAATCTTGATTCCTTTGACGAAGTAGGTAATTTCAGTCGTTTACAGATAAGAACATTAATTTATTTTTATATTGACTTTTAACAAGATTCAAAAAAAATAATGTCGTTTTTTTGACGGCCAATAAATTTTTATACTTGAAAATCAGCATTCGTTGATTTCTCTCTTTTTTCCCTCTGTTTTCCGGTTCTCGTTATTACCCCTTATGCTTTTTATGTCATATCAAATCGGGATTAGAAATTTTAACGTAAAATCATAACTAAATTGTCGTAATTTTTTTAGTATGCAGTAGAAGTGCTGTCAGTAGCACCTTTGTCGAAATGTCGACTATCGGTGAATGATATTGGCGTGATATGCGGTAAATGGTTGATTAACAGGCCACCAGACCACCCAGCGTCCAAGATTGCAAGGCTAGCATTTCGTGCTGTGAAAAATTTTAGGGAGTAAAGCATTTCAAAAAAAATTTTCGAAAAAAAAAGATTGGATGTTTGAGATATCCGAGTATTAATTTTATTCCATTTAATCAGTGATTTAAAAATAGGATTCAGCATGAATGGCAATGAATCTTGCTTGTCAGGTTTAATTAGCTTTATATTTAATTAGCTTAATTCAAGGCGCGTGATGGGTTCCATGAATTGGGGAACGGATGAAAATGGAAAGCTTTGGTTACAGCCTGAGGTACACTCTGTTTGTGCTGATGCGATAGTTAAGGGGCATATGGCCCAGTGTAAAGCTACTAATGGACTGATTTCGAAATCCTGGAATAAAGTTGCTAAACTGGCATCAAAGGTACCCAATTATGAGCACAAGTTTGATGCTTTCTGTTGGGATATTTTGGTACGGTTGAAATTGCCCATACAGGTACTTGTTATTTTATATTTTTATGAGACAGTAATACGTTTTCATGGATTTATTGACATTTCACGTTTTCATGACAATCTTAATATTTATCGGTGCAGAATATACTGCTGTAGAATTTCCCGACTTTCCATTACGCAATAGTCATTTTTTTAATGTAAGGTCAGAGAAATTTCCAAAATTGAAGTCACTTAACAATTTTCTTGCATATCTTCCTTTTTTTAGACTTTCCATTAATGTAAATGATTGTTTGCTAGTTGATTTCCAATTACTGATGGAATCCGACTGAACAAAAGTCATGATGCTTCTTTTTCAGGCAACTTTAAATTTTCAATCAGTTAATGATCTCACTTCTTTTTTCGTTTTTATTATCCAGCGATCATTAATAAGGTTTCAATTTTTTTGTTAAAATAATTTTTGCTTTCTGATAAGCTTGCTAGATCATACGGGTGGTATCCTTCTCTTAATTTTCTTACATATTCCGTTGTTTAAGAAATCGCATGATTTGCATGAGTAACAGTCGTAGCGTATTTTATTTTTTGCATTTTTGAATGTACTGCTTTCAGTATCGATGAATTTTTATCATCAGGCTTGCCACTATGGTCAAAGTTGATCACATCCGGTTCTTATGTTGGGTCAGTAGTGATCCTTGCGCGACTTATTTCATCATTTCCGGATGCGGTCACTGTCCTAACTTCACACGAAATGTAATTTGTTGTTTAAATATTAAGTTTCAATTCATTCCAAATTTCTAATTTTTACATGAGTTTTGAAAACTTAAAACTTTTAAATTAAATATAATCATTAATTTTTGAATTTTTCTTATAGCTTCACACAGTGTCTTGATCGATTACTTCGGTATGATTTTTCCTCTTATGCTATGCAACTTATTACTGGCGCCAGTAAATTTCCTGGACCAACTATACGACTTTTAGGTTCAGCTATAGCGGTTTGTATTTCGTTTTTGAATTCACAAAATGCATTGATGCTTTCGAAAACAAAATTTTGATCTTGCATTGCAAATTTCTCCTCAAGTTGCATCCTGAAACTTGAAATGTCTTATTAAATCAAAAATGCGAGGAATATGAACAGAGATTTCAGTACCACATGAGTGAGAATTTTTCACAAAAACAATTGTGCGGTTGGGTATTGTTGGTATGCTGTAAAAGGCCTACTCAATGGAACACCGATAAATCCACGCTTTATTTGCTAGGAATATTGGTGCGTATTGCATTTTTAAGGGATGAATCATTGTTATTGGGCATTCCGGAATTACTGAAAGTCCAGTATGTTGCGTTGCTACAGGTAAAATTTCTACAGAAACTGGTTGAGTGAACCTAGCTCTGGTAGCAGTATTGTATTCATTATGCAGCCGTCCATGAAAGTCGTAGAGTATTCATTAGAGCGAATAGTTTGAGATATTTAAAAAATAAGCTCCATTAAATTAGTTTTATTTGTAATTTAATTTTAATTTATGCATGTTTTAACAATAATTTCTGGTTTACAGCAGTTGAAAGATGGTTCAAAGGGCGTGTTATCATGGTTTACAAGTGATGATGACATTCCCGCTCTCATTAATTCGTCAAATTTTAACGTTTCGCCTTGGGCATCCTTTGCTTTGTTATTAGCGGAAGAGAAGAGTCATGAAGCTTTTTATGAAGCTTTATACCGAACAATGAGCAAATATCCGAAGAACAGTTTGGATCATTCTGTGAAGGTATACAATAAAAATAAAATGAAGCTCATGGTTCTCTATTAATTTGGATCTCATTAAAAATTATTAAACCGTAGTTAGAGTATTAAACATCAGTATTTGAGACTTGTAAAAATTTGTGGTACTTATGATTAATAATTTAATTTAAAAAATTGTTAATTGTCGTGAATAGAACATTTTAGCTGCATTATTGGAGCTCTTATCTTTCACTAACAATTCTTTTGATGCTTACAGATACGAGTACAATTTTGATATTTTGTTTATCAGTCAATTTTTATATTTTAATTTTCAGAAAGCAGCATCCAAGTCCCATTTGAATATCCCGATTGAACGACTACACTTTCATAGATGGTTACAATTTGCATGTAGTGGTGATGTCAGAGAACATCCGATTTTTCCTCTTATTCTTCAAAATTTGGCAATACATTTATATTCACGAAAAGAATATTCAAAGTATATCAACTTGGCAATGATCTAATATTTGCTTTATATTAGCACATCATGAGATCGTCAGCACTAGACAAGAACTAAACTCATTATTAAGTAATGCACAATCTTCAAGTTTGAAAATTTTCATTTACTACTTTTTTCAAAACGTGCTCACTACTTTTTTTTATGCATTTTTTCCGTAATGTTCAGTATATTTCTTAGGGCGGAATCTTGCTTTGGTGAAAAATACCTCACGAATCCATCCAGTAAGCCTCTGTTTGATGAATTACGAAAAAAGATTTTACCTCAAGCCGAGTATAGTAATAAAATGTGTTCACTGTTTTATAAGGTAAGGTTGGATGATTTCACGTTTTCATCGTAATTATGGTTATTTAAACTTTGCACGCTATTTAAATGGAAGGAATATTTAGCTAGTTAGCGTATCTAAATTAGATTATCTTGAAGTCTGGAAATGTAAATCAGTTCAAATTATTCGAAGTGTAGCGCGGGATTTCATAGTCAGCATTTATTTAGAAATGAAGACTAAATAATTTAAAAATAACATGAGTATTGCGTTTGAAGTTGATGGTGTTATCTGAAATTTCAGTTATCTAAGATTTCAAAATCAAAATTTGAAGTTGGTTTTAAAATGCGATGTGAGGTAACTGGGAAACTGGTCCCGAATCTTTCAAAATTTTCGGAGAAATTTTTTTTACTTCAGGCTTTTGTGCAGTGGATATCGAATCCAAAAATCTGTAATGTATCATTACTTGTCTTTGACGATATTTTACTTGATCATTTACTGCAGTTTATTGGTGCAAATGATTTCGTTAGTTTTTATGTACATTTATAGCCAACTTACTAGTTTTTTTTCTAAATTCTTCGTAAATTCTTGAAAATTATCTTCGTCTTAAATTGTGAATAACGAGTTTTTTGACCTATTTTTTGGTCCGACCAAATCATTTTTTCATTTCAGCATCCTTGGTTGGAATATATGGATATAAATGAAATTCGAAAGAAAGTCGCTGATGAACAGAAGGCGTGCATTTTTTATTTGGATGAAAATCAGCTTTTTTTCTGTCATTCAGTTTTTCTTGTCTTTTTTTCTGATCAATGAAACAAAAATAGTGGTTGATTTGAATGTCTAATTAAAGTTGTTCTCCAAATGCTATCATTTTTAATTTTGTTTTTGCAGCTGTACATATTTGCATGTCATCTTGGTTCACTTGTGGTTAATCCACCAGCAACAGAAGCCCGGAATTTCACACAACTGATAGCGAAATTCAGCAAACGCAGTCAAGCGCTTCCTTATCCTACGGTGCCGCTGCATCTCACATTACCGCAAGAAGATCCTTTTGATTTCTCTATTGCTTGCGATAGTCGACGTTGTCTCAAATCATATTCTGCTAATCTAAACGAGTTCAACAAATTCGCTAGGTCTTCCTTCAAGAACATTAAATTTTTCAAGATTCCTTTTTTCTAAAATGCAGATTTTTAATATCTGAATGAAACCAAGTTTAATAATTTTTCGCATCCTTACTATGAACATAGATTTTAAAATTTATGATATATGGTGGGAAACACCCATAACTTTTGTGAGTGTCATAGGGTGTTTGTTGATGGAAAAGATGAGATAGAAGTGCTGGATAACAGATACGTTGATTATTTTCCCCAGTTATATACCAAGTTATCAACTAAGTTAACTATTGCGTTGAAATGTGGCACTGCATTTGGTAATAAATGTGCAAATCCTACAACATCTATTGTAATTGTTGAAGCCAGTCTATATCAGGTATAGCTTCTATTTTCCATTGATATTGCGTGGAACTTCGTGTTGATTTCTAAAGTTTTAAGTTATAAGTTATTGAAAGGCAATCTTTGCACAGATTAGAATTGAAAGAAACAAAAATATTCAGATGTATTACACAAAGATTTTTGCAGACATCTGTGGAACGTGAAATGAAGGAGAATCTCAAAGAAAGATCAAATAAATTGGCAAGGATCTACTCTAAAATATTAGACCAAGCATCACTTCATTGTGCTAATTTGGAAAGCACAGTAAAGTACGTGAAGCGAAGTATTTCATTTTATTTTTGTCCTGTGTATTAATTTATTACGTTTTCTATTAATTTTTTAACCAAAAGAAGCAGGAGTGATACGTACAAAAAAAAAATGTGTAAAATTCAATTCTTTAACTTAACTTTGATTGATTTCATCAACTGTTTTGGCTTAATGCGACATTAATACTATAAATGGAAAGATGTATAAGGTCAAAGGAAATTAGAAATCGGCTAGTTCTTTATCTTAATTTATGTTTATTGCAGTAAGTTGCCAACGTTTTTTTCGTTTTCAGTAAAATGTATAATTACATGAAAGATAGTGCCTCATTCACTGCGACGCAAACAAAACATTTGCTTGATGCAGGTTGCGTGCTGTTTTATCATTCTACTTCTTCAATAACATCATTGGAAATGATTTTTCCAGCAGCCGCAGATTCGTATAAATTCATTTTAGCTAAACTTGGAGAAGTTTGTTTTTATTTCTATTCCAGAGAGAATATGGAATGACGATGTTTTCTAAAAAGAATTTGAAGAATAGAATTTATTTCTGATTTGTGTTGTTCTATCATATCTGTTGAACACTCTTTCGAAAACATGACTTAATAAAACAATAACTGGGAATCTAATTCTAAAAAAACTGTGTTGTCTAGTTGAAAACATTTTGATAATTTTTAAATGATTTTGATGTTGCTTGATCTTTTTTTTTATAGGCATTTATTGCTGATAATTCATGCGAACAGCACAATTTAATGCGAGTAATCCTAAATGGTTCCCATTTAGCTGATCTTTTGCTACCATACTTCACTCCTCATTGTGTTCCACCAACCGAATTACTTAAATTATACACATCTTTAAGTAAAGCAGTTCGTGATCCAGTAACATCATTGGCTGCATTTAATTTACTCTCACAGTTGGATATTAAGAATGCTGGCGAAAGGTTAGCAGTCATCTATTTAGCTTTCTTATTACACATTGGAGACTAAGCTGATATCTATTTAGTATATGACCTGAGCATTATGGCATGGCTTTTAGCATAGAAAGTTGCACATGGATTTTCCAAAGAGGTTTAAAATTCCAATAGATAGATATCGTCCAAATTTTCCGTAAAAAATTATGTATCGAGAAAAAAATAACGTGCAAAATGCATTAATTGCAAGTTTCGGAAGTTTTTTTTTTTTCACGACACAATGTGTGGTTCTCTATTTCGGATTATTTCGATTATTAATTTGGAACTATGTAGTGCATTGTTTCAGATTACCGCCCCATCAGTTTTCACAACTTATGCCTGTTGCATTTGAAAATCTAATTTCAATATCAAATATCTCACTGCCACTCTATAATGTTTGTGCAAAACACTTTATCGACTCTGTATTTCATCGATTTCCGAGCAATTTCATTGATGGCTTGCAACTTTCACTTTCTGGTATGAACATATAATTTCTTTTTTTACAAGGAAAGGAAACATAAAGTAACACATAAAATCTTTTTATTTCCAGAGAAAAAAGATTCAGTATATTTAAATATGCTAAAAGGGTCCAAAATATAGAAGAAATATGATATAGAAGGATAGTTCAACATACGAAAAACGTTATAAAAATATATTTAAAAAAATTGTACTTTAGACAAATATTTTCTTAGAACCATAATTTGGTCTTTTCATCTTCATGATGTTAAATGCTTCAGTAGCTACGACTTGTTTTCATATAATGTCCCCCGTTATATCGCTAAATGATCATTACTAATTAAAATTTCAGAAGAATTTCCTTGTTTTTTTTGAGGAGAAATAAATCTTACTTTCTTAACATACCATGTATTTCTAATAATTTGAGCTCATGTAGCATGTATTATAGTTTTGATCAGGAAACTTTATTTTAAAGTAAAATTGATATGTTCTTGTTGATATTAATAAAACTTTCACTTTTCTTTTATTTTTAGCTTGTGATACAAAAGCTACACCATTGTGTGTATTTAATGAAATGATCAGACAACTTGGTATGGGCAAAATGGGTTCAATGGAGACGAAATCAGAATATGTCGTAGATGTTATGACTGTAAGATTTGCCTATAGCTTTTCTCAAATTCCGTTTAATTTAAAACACCGATTCAAGTTAACTTCTTTCAAATTATGTAAACAATTTGGCAATAGTATAAATTAAATTAATCCTTATTCATTGAATTGTGTATTGTTTTTTACAATGTTCTGTACTTTTTTATTACATTCAAGTTAATAATAGCTCTTCGAGAGTTGATCATTTTTGCCTTCTAGTCAGTAAGGATATTGCAGGCAACTGTTGCAAGCGAAACAATTGCTTTACAATTCAAAAAGTCTAGGAATGATTTAGCCACGAGAATGTACAGTGTTTGGGCCGACTATCTACCAAAAGTATTACATTTGGCGTATTTTTTCCTACATAGTGCAGTATCCTTGTCTTTTGATTCTGAACAGCCTACTGAAAAACTTGAATCAGGTCAGCTTCTGTAATCTATTTTTCATTATTGTTTTAAAATTATTGAAAGGGTGACAATGAATGGACTTGAGAATTTACTGGTTTTCAGCCACAATGTTTGATCAAATGTACTGAAATTTAGGAGTAGAAACTTTCTTTAACCATTAATTGTTGTTAAACTTTTACTTTTTTAATCTATAATCATTACTTATCAAAAATCATATAATTCGCCAAAATTTTATGATTTGTTTTGCTTGCTTACCGATACTTCCATTTCTATTATCAGTAAATATTTCCAGAATTGCGAAAAGAATTCGAAAATTGCGTGCAGGTGTTTAGCCCACTTTTAGAACCACTTGGTCCTGGTTTTCCTCCATGGAATCCAGCTGATAGTGATGGTGCTGCCGTTGTTCTGGATTCTTTTGTTTTGTTGATGGAACAGCTCCATCAGTTTTACGATTCTTACTTGCCACCGGGTTATGAAAATTTGATTACGCTGTTTTGGCGTTACTACGTTGAAAAATTGGCGTTTTTTACTAGTGGCGGTGCTCACGTTCATCAAATTCTTGTATGTGTTATCATATCTATGATGCACTAGGCATTGTACTTTTCCTGAAATTACAGCCAAGTTTTTTTCGAATTTTTTTGCTATTTCAGTTGTTTTGAACATACGCGTAGACTCTTGAAAGTTCAACTTACCTTATCTTTTGTATAATAACATGAGTTATTTGAAGCTTGAGAAAATTACTATCATTTTGTTGCAGCTTATACTCTGATAGTTACTATTTTGTTTATGCGATCAATATCCATAGATACAGGGAAAGTTCTACTAATTTCTTAACTTGGTGAAGTTTTTTCATTGCACTGAAATTTTACAGGAAAGCCGTTTTATTAATATTCCATGGCATTTGTTTTGGCCAAGTCTACGAGATCTTGCTTCAATGGAAAAAATTATGATTAATGGTGCACCTGAAAGTGCTCCCTTTATTACTCAAATTGTTGTTCGTATTCCATGGCTTCCTCTCATCCAATACCAAGTATTTTTTACTTGCTTCGCTTGATAATCTTACTGTTACATAATTCAAGGTCTAATTCACATATTTCCATTAGTTGTTTTTTGATTACGATAGCACCTTTGTTTTTTTTGATTGCTATATCGCCATTGAATAATTTAATTGTATTTTAGGAACAATTCTTTCTGCTGAAATTACGGCCATGTTTTTTGAAGAATGATTTTACCATAAGATTTTTTGCAACTTGTTAAAGATTTTAAAAAGTTTTTTTCTGTTATTTTAACTTGCAGGTAGTACAACCTTTAGATGCGCATCGAACATTTTATTCATTATTGTTCTCACTGCTGACAAGTTGTGTTAGTCGGCCATCCAATTATTCAGTTAGTTGTACCTTTTTTCAAAATTCTTGGAAAATTCCATAAGTTCCCAATCATTTCGAGGGAATTGCTCATTTTGTATTGTTGATACGAGATCATTTGTTTTAGTTGCTGAAATAAGCTTGTCTTTATTCTTAAAAAAAAAGCAACTATCGGCTTGATTCCATACGTTTTTTCACGCATAATGCTGTTTTTATTTATTTTTTACCTACCAAAAACATACTAAATAAGAGAAAGTGAATTAATATTTTGATTTTCCGAATTATTTAGGTGCAATTTAAATAGATAAAGTTGTAATATTAAAGATAATGAACTTTTAGCAATTCAAGAAACCATTGAAATAAGCTTGTTTATCAGGGTATATTTGCCAGTTATTTGAAGAAAAGTGACTGTTGATGATAATTCTTTGTAGTAGCATAGATAACTTTTAGTCTTTTTATTGCTACGTTTCAGCATTCTAGCAATTTTTTGCAGATTTGTCGTGCTTCGTTGCCAAAATTAATAAATTCACTGGAATCATTCCCATTTCGTTTAATTGGCACTGATCAACTTGATGGTATTTCATCTCGTATTACATCCAGTTTCTCTTCTGGAGTTATAATTGATCCTGACGATGTTGCAATTGCGTTTTTTAAGTTGGTTGTCATATACTGGAATATTAAAAACAAATTTTTTCCATTTCCAAATTGCATTTTTTATTTTTTAGAATTTTGTTCTTATAATTTTGTTTTTACATTAACTTCTCAATAAAATTACATAAATTTTGAAAATGAATCAATACCACAAACTATTTCGAATGAAACAATTTGATAGTATTGTTCGATTTTTCTTTTAAATTGAAGGTTTTATCGATATGTTTGCTTCTTTGGGACATTTTCGGATGATACTGTTCCGGCTGCAGAAGTCTGTCAAAAGCAGTCTTTCTATGTTCGTACTCAACTTGCCTTAATGCTTGGAAATTCTGACGATCAAACATGGCTTAAAAAATTTTATGAGGATGAAATTAAAGTTGTTAATGATATCGTTTCATTGAAGGGTATTTGATTTTACTATTTTTTATTAATATTGTAACACTTGATAGGATCAACACCGTTGTTGTGAAGGATTTTTATAACGATAATATCACTGATCCTCACTTTTTTCAGGCGAATTATCGGAAAACCAGTGTTATATTTCGCGCGAATTGACTTCATTCTGGTCTGATATATCCAGTAATAAACTATTAGGTAGTTGTTCAACTTTTTTTCTTTAGTTAGGTATAATTTAGCTTTCTTATTTGTGTATCGACAGACATTTGAATCCTTACAATTATGAATGGAAACAGATGAAGAAAGAGGAATTAAAAAGAATTGAAGAACATAAGAAGTAAAAAGAAGAATCTGAAAGAACCGAAATTGAAAAATACGTCTGTGTATTATAATATAACTTTTCAGTAAATTTTTAAAAATCTCAAGATAATAGATAGAAACTGGGAAAGTATGTGAAGAAAATTATGAGTTGCTCTTGTGCGGTAACAACCTTTTTTCCGACAAAATTCGTAGATCTGTAAATTTTCTACATTCGAAAATAATCACATGATTTGAGCACGTAGGACAAGTATTTTTCTAAAAGCGTTCTATTGCACTGAATAGTAAGGAAAACAGAAAACTGTATGATCGAAGTGTAGATTATTCAAATATTAAAAATTTTTAGAAGTATTTTCGTCAACTTTGTTGCAATGGTTGGAGAAAAATCCCAATTCTCCAGTTCTTTTATTACTTCTGAATACCACCTTAAGTTCGTTAAAAATGGGCCAGAGTTCGCTTGGTCTTCAGATTGTCGAAAAATGTATTGCAACATATTTTGAAAGTATTTTTTTTTCAACACAATTTTTCCTTTTATTTATTAGATGTCATAGGAGAATGAGACTGAGGTTTTCCTCATCACTTAGATAACTTAGTCTAGTTCATTACGTGATAAAATGTAAGTAGAATCTTGGATAATTGGAAACTTAATAATGAATTAATGTCAGGATTATTTGAGCAGTGGAAAATAATGTGATTAATCTAATTTCAAAATGTGAACCTTTATTGAATGTTGCAATCGAGTTATCTTGGAAAAATTTCACATCTTTAGAAATGGTTCATTATTTCTTCCAGGAATGGGCTTATGCAAATGGGATGATGTGTTGAAATGGATTAAATTTCCTGATCACTGTAGTGGATTTTTTTACACTTTACCGAGGTGAGTTCTTCAGATCTATTTAATAAATATTTATCAAAAGTTAAAAGTATGATTTTTCTAAAATGTAACCATATGTAAATCATTTGCTTCTTCGGTATTCCAGAGCCGAAAAATTGTTAGTGTACTGTAAGCACTGTATAGTTATTGATAGCTTACTACTGTTGAAGATAATCAATGAATGTTTCACTGACTATTTTTAAAACTTTTGGAATAACGATATTTCATACTGGATTTTCAATTATTCAAAAATATTCTTAGTTTTGGTATAGCTTGTAATTTTTCTTGTTTACAAGGGCATTGGCAGCGTTGGTGTTACGGTGCTTAGATGAAAATAACTTTTATCTAATGAACATATAAGATATTTGAAGCTTCGTAGAGTTTGTTAGTTATTACCTGTTTTATTCATTCAAGTTTTCTTTCGTATGATCAATTTCAGTTCTGAAGATGACAAATTCTTCCCGTTATGCGCAAATGCATTTATAATGAAGCAGCTTGTATCGTTGAAACCAACGAAACAACTGGAAGCTGCATCAATACAACAGGAAAATAAATTGTTGCAAACTTTATTGGACTATATAACAACTATAAAGCCAAGGTATCGTTTTTGAATGTGGTATGAGTATAATGTTCTATTTTAGAATTATCTATTTATGAGGTAACTGCCGGCATATGATTAGATCTCTTCACCGTAAACTGTTAAAATAAAACCCAGCGTTACGTTATGTACTGAGCAATTTCTAGGTAGGCTGGAATTAGCAGTATTAATGAGGGACTCTTTCGTATGCACGATAAACCTATGCTAAGTTTGCTTACCGTAAGAACATGTATAGAGTGCTGTAATTAAATCCTTGCTCTATTTATGGAGCCGTGATTTTTTTTAATGTCTTTAGAGTGAAACTATAATTTGGTTTAGATGAAATGCGTCGAATGAAAATATTCCTTGCACTAAATTCACTCTAAGATATTCTCGAAATTAATCTCTATTTTACAATGTTAATCTTTACTTATTGAGCTTCACTTATCATCTTCATTTTTTTTTCAATATTCTTTGAAGCAAAATGGTAATAAAAAAATTTTAACAACCAAAAATGAATCAATTTCTTTCTCTTGCCCGTACAGAAGTTAAGGTAGAAAAAATTGTTCGATAGAATATATGGAAAAAAATAGAAACCTGGTGATATCCAAAAAAAAAAAAACTCCATTTTATTGCAGATATATAACCAATGAAGCGGCATTTCTACTTTTAGTGGAGAAATTGCAGAAATTACTGTTACGACAGTATAATTATTCGGTGACACAAGCTAATCAATTTCTAATGCGATATTTGGAATGGCTTGAAAAAGCATCTAGCGATGACAAATCAAATTCATTCTTTTCCATAATTGGCTTATCCAAAAAACAGTCCTATTCCATTAGGTAAGGTTATTTTTTTGAAATTTTATTTTACGTATAGAAAAAAATTTTTGTTTCGCTTACTACTTTTGTAATTTATTTTTGGGAATATAAAAAGCAATGTTCTGGTTTGTAGTTTCATCTCAAATGTATTACAATTGTGAACTTAAAACTGTTGAATTGTTAAATTTCCGAATTTTTTGTAATTAAATTTTATTTCAGGATGCGGTACATATGTAATTTGATGAATTTGTATATATCACAGCAAACGATAACTCCAAATCAATCACCACGAAATACCAGCAATGCTCCGGTATTTAACAGCCGTTTGCAATCATTCAAGGAATTTTCCTGTCGTAAGCAATACATTCCATATCGAGCAGCTTCTCAGCTAGCTCAATCATACTTTATTGAGGTTCAGAATTATAATATCAAAAATATGTGTGAATTGTTTGCGCATGTTGTTCGATCATTGTACAACGAAAAATACTTAGAGGAAATGTTGTCTAACTTTGAAAATACCCAATAAGAAGAGATATCTTGTATTGAACAATAGCGTTAAAAGTTCTTCAAAACTTTTTTTCACTGTCATGGGTCATCATTGAATATGGAATGAGGTAGTTGTGGCTAATTGGTAGGAGGAGTCAGCGTTAGTTTTAACTGTTCCTTCTGTATTAGACTGTTTCCTTGTTATACTTAGCTTTTTAATCATTTTCTTAACTTAATTATATTAGGTTAAAGATTCGATTATCTAATTTTATAGTTTCCACAATTTTTTCTTCATCATATTCACGTTTTTCTGGTGATCTTTTCCCGCAATCTATTTTTTTTGTTTTGTTTCGTACAATCCCATCCATCTCTCATTATCCAAGTTCTGTCCTGTTAGTTTCATACCCACTGTTTTGATTTTGTTGACAAGACTCTTGAGTCTTTCTTTTTGTTGGTTCTAGACTCACAATAATAGCAGCATTAGATGCCATCGTTCCACCTTACCTTGGATGCCAACATTTTCTTGTCATGAAGAAAGTTGGACAATTAAATTCTCAGGACACGATCCTAGACAGACGATGTTTTGAATCCCAGAAAAAAAAAACGATGGTGGAAGGGAAAACATTAAAAAAGTGAATGCAAAGAAGTTAATGGAATCTTCAATCTAAAACAGGAAGATAAAGCGTTTGAAATAGTAGTTAGATTCAGAACAATTCCATTTCTTTTTCGTCCAGAGTTTTTGAATTATTTATTGAAAGAAAAACTATGATAATGCAAATTAACAGATTAGAATAATTTTGCATTCCACAAATATTTTCGGCCATAGTTTAAATGTATATTATCTTTCACTATCTTTTATTTTTGTTCTGTTGAATTTTTTCAAAACTTGATTTTTTTGAATCGTTTATTTTTTTAGGAATATTTCGATTTAACTTTTATTTTTTTTGAGCAAAAATACTTTCAATTTTTACCTGCAATTTTTGCAGAAATTTTTTATGCTTTAATGCATCCAGTAGCTTTTTTTTCTTCTTTACACTTCACTGATTTTTTATTGTTAATTTAATCTGTCATTAGAGTGTATGAGGTCTTTACAAATGGAGAAATCATTTGATCCATTAAATTTCATTTTTCTGGTTATCCTAAAATTGCATAGGATGTGTCAGTGCAAGTAATGGCTGCATGTAAAAAAATAGATTATTGAGTATCATATTTTATCATTCTTTAGCTTATTTTTAGGTTACATCTATCTTTTTGCATTGGTAACTAACTGTACAATCACTGGTACGGGTATATTTCATAAAATATATATATATATATCTTTTAGCCATTGAAAAATTCATTTTAATAAAGTTTTAATTCCGAAACTTTTTTGTTTTTTTTTCTGCGTGTTTGAAAGATTGGATTATTGATGATGAAATAACAATTTTTCTTAATATTTTAAATATTTATCTGCCATTAAAATCATTAAACGGGATACACTGAATTTTGTTATCCATTCCTTTTCTTTTTTCTATAATTCCGAATAAAGCTTTTCACTTTTACCACGGATAGTTTTAATAAGTCTCATTTGTCCTGGTAGTGTTTGAGGACGTAGAATCTAGAAAATTCTTTTTTTTAGGAAATTAAAATTTTTTCAAAATTGGAAAAAAATTTCTTGATTTATATAATCATGTAAGAAATTGAGATTTAAATATGATATGGTAGTGAATTTTTTGGAAAATTTAAAATTTCATAGAAATATCTGGATTTAGAAGAGGTGGTAGTTGACTGGAACGAATTTTTTTTTGAGGAAATTCAAAGGATAAATTTGAATGCAAAAATTTTTGCAACAAATTTCCTCGAAAATGTTAAAAGCAAAAAAAAAAGGATAAACCTGAAATGAACAGACAAGATTTTCATCAACAATCATACTTGCAGCTGCATTATCAAATTGTCCACAGTAATGTGGTGCCGAAAAAATTGTCACCAATCGACGATTACCAAAAAATTCATAACCATCTTGTACAACCTTAAAAAAAAAACCTGGCAGAAATGATTGACTTAACCTTTATTGGCCTTTGAATGCTCAAATTATGTTGTTGATGAAAATAATTTTGAAAATATTGCATACAAGAAAATCCAAAATAAAATTTCAGGAAGAAAAAAGAATTCCAATCTATCACCCTGAAAAATCCTTATCCTTATTACTTTCATTCACCCAATCTCACGGATTTTTTTTTTTTCACCAAATTCATACGTAGCATCGAATAATTATTTTTGACTATCTCAGGACACCGAAAAAAATGAATGTGTGCTACCGCAATGGTACCCCGATGGTATGCAAGATTTTCATTTCACCAATTTTAAATTCATATGTACCATACAATAACTAAAGCATCTCAATGGTGCCAGGAAAATCTGTGCTACCGCAATGGTACCCCGATGGTATGCAAGATTTTCATTTCACCAATTTTAAATTCATATGTACCATACAATAACTAAGCTATCTCAATGGTACCATAAAAAAATCTCAGTTAAGTTACCTCAATGGTACCATTGGTAAATGTGAAAATTTTTGATTTCACCAAATTAGAAATATTATTTCAAACACTTCAGCGATACTATGAAATTTGAGGTATTTTTATAGGTACCAGTGGTATTTTAAGATTCTATTCCGTACTTTTAAAAGTATTCTCAAAAAAAACCTGTTAATTATTAATTATTTAATTAATTAATACCTGATGTGCACGAGCAATCATATCAATGTCAAGCTTTTTGCATACATCAATGACGACATCTTCACCGAAGCCGAATGATGCACCACGTAAATTTGGTTGATAACCATTGATGCCAATAACCGGATCAGCCCAAAGTAAATCCATTTCCAACGATGAACCAATCGGTTCTAACGGACGTGTTATATTACGTAACTGCAAAAAAATCATTCATTCATTTCAAAAAAAAAATTAATAATAATTCACGCTTAATTATTCGTTGAAATTAATAATAATTCACGCTTAATTATTCGTTGAAATTAATAATAATTCACGCTTA